>CAUYQV010091646.1:0-61936 GCA_963574575.1 Galagoides demidoff
GGGCCGTCGGGGTACCCCTATGAGCTGCCGGACCGTCCCCCCCCCCCCCGCCCCCAGCCCTACCCCCCGTCCCGCCCCCTTCCCAACCCCGCCCCCGCCGCGCGGTCAGCAGGGGCCCCTTCTAGACGTTCTCTCAGACGAAAATGAGAAGTGCTCCCCCCAAAAAAAGATATAAAGACTAGGAAACATGGGGAGCAATGCCTATTTTTGTTACAAGTGTCCCCAGCCCAGATGGTGTGTGTGAGCTAGAATAACACAATTAACAGTGCACTCTAGAGCATTTTTATTGCCACTGTTTAAAGGACATAAAGGCCTCGGTATAAGCATCCTTACAGAATAATGAACGATATGGAACACAGAGAAGATTCGCTCCATCTGGAGGTCACGGTGGTGACTTCCAGGAAGGGAGGGCTTCCTGGTGGAGGTGGCATCTGGGGAGCGCCTGGACTTGGGCGGCTGTTGAAGCTAAGGCGGGTCAGGCAGACATACACGCTGGTAGCCACAGCTGGGCTCTATAATTAATTTGCTTCACCACACACACGCCTCAGAGCAGCTCTTTGAACTTTGGAACATGGAGATGGTGAAGGTGGATATTTCCTAGAATGTTGGGCCAGGAGCTGGAAGGAGGCCATGAGCCTCCTGTGGCCCAGAGAGGTTGCAAGATTTCTGAAAGTCACACAGCTGAGAAAGTACAGGGTTAGAAGGTGGGGCTGGGGGGCCAAGGAGTGGGAATGGTGTGTGGGAGGGAACAGGGAGCTTTGCTGGCATTCCTGCCTCCTCTGCCTCTCCCTCCTCCTCCCCTCCCTCCTTCTCCCCTCCCCCTCCTCTTCTTCCTGGAGCACGCAGCCTCTAATAGAAAATTAAACATTCAACATAGGTAATGGAGGGATGGTAGATAATTGGAAGTTGGTGCTGAGCGCTTAGAGTTAAAATCCCCCTGGAGAGTTTAGGTGAAAGTATCCGGTTTAGTTTCTGTTGTCCTGGACTGAGCTGGACTCAGGAATGATCTTAGTCTGTTGTTAGTAGCAGGTGAGTTCTAACCAGTCATGGGGTTAATCATCCTTACTCAGGCAGAAGCATGGGGTGTGCACGGGGCGGGGTGTGTGTGTGTGTGTGTGTGTGTGTGTGTGTGTGGAAGGCACAGCCTTTGACATGTGGGGTCCGAAAGGGCTTTTCGTTACTTTAAGATTAGAACATAACTGTGGTTAATTAGCAATCTCATGTAATATAACTTCTAAAAGCCTTTTTTTTTTTTTAACTTTACAGTCATGAGAGTGACCTGTGGAGGAGAGTCTGCCTCTCCTTATTCTTCATTTGATGTTGAATCCTTCAGGCCTCAGGGTGACCAGTCTCTGTTAAGGTTCAACCCAGAAAAGGCCACGTTGCTTCCAGCCCCACGCAGGTCCATCTCAGCTAACCCTGCTGGGGCAGACTGTATCTAACTCACACCAGCAAAGGGAAGGGTTGAAGCGTGAAAATATGGGCTGTAGGTCCCAAGCTCTTCTAACTTTACGGAAGGGTTGCCACGATTAGAGGTATTTATTCCTGGCAACCTAGACTGAGGATTACCTCCTTTGCATAGAAGCAACAAAGGGCGGAGGAAATAATAAAATCCAAATAATACAAAGCCGTCTGAAAACCACACATATTTACTGAGCACCTATTGTGTGTGAGACATAGTTCCTGTTTGTTAGAAGCTTGAACAGAATTCTGATCCGGGCTCAAGATGTTCGGACGAGACAATGTATCAAGCAGTGAATTACGTAATTTTATGTGATAAAGGCTGACTATATTGACAGGAACAAAATTAATACAAATGAGAATTATTAAGCCAGGCTTTGCAGGACAGAGAGGTAAAGGTAGGGAAAGATTGAGATAGATGAGGAAGGAAAGAGGGGACTTTGAGAATAGTTCCCATGAAGAGATGGGCAGGAACAAAAGTGGTATGTTTATTGTTGCACCAAGGCTTAAAAAAAAAGCAACATGCAAAATATCATACAGCATCTGATTCCAATTCTGAACAAATACATATTATTCCTATGCAAAGAAAAAAGCCAAAGATAGTGTATCAAAATGTAGATAAGGTTTATCATGGGATGGAGAGATTATGAGTAATCTTTATGTTGCCAATTTTTACTTTTTGGCGTTTTCTAACTATTTACAATGAAATGATTTATTCTTAAAATCAAGGAAGAAAACACTGTTCCTTATTGGGAGAGGGAGGGGCTCTGGCACCAATGTAACCCAGAGCACATGGCCAGCCCAGGGTGGGAGGTACCCTTGGGGGGTACTGGAGGCCAGAAGCTAGGAGGATTGTGTGTCTGGGGAGGCTGTGTCCTGTGAGGAGGGACAGAGGGCAGTGGATGGGGTGTGTGTGTGTGTCCGTCCGGGGGCTTGCAGGCTGTCTTTGAGATCTGGTACCCAGTAGCAGGCATGTGACTCTGGGAAGAAGGGACTGGCTTGGAGGTTCTTACAGTGAGTAATTCAGATCCAAGGACTGAGAGCCACAGCCTGCTGCGGTCATGGGCAATAAGATAAAGGATGGACCTTTCTAGAAAAATTGAGTAATTGTATAGACAGAAAAGGAAGGATAAAGGATCTCACAGCTGGCAGATTGGGGCACCAAGTGGCCCACATACAACCCTTCACATGTGTGAGACTGGAAAGTGCTGGATGCCTGACCAGCCAGGCCTCTTTGGATTAGGACTCTGAAGGACCGGTGGTCACCTGTGAATAGTCACTAGTGGGCAGGACCAGGGGTGAGGTGAAACTCCCCTTGCCTGTCCAGAATCTCCACCTGGAGAAGACAGGGTTGTTTCCAGAACTGAGCTCCGGCTGGTGCTTCTCTGTGAAGCTGAGCACAGAGGCAGAGATCTGAGGAAAGGCTGTTGGTGGCCAGAATTGCCTCTGACTGTGCAGAGGGCGAGCCTCCTGCCCTGGGTCTGAACACAGCCAGCCAGCGGGGGGCAAGAGTGTGATTAAAGTGAAAGTGTGACTTGCAAGCCAGTTCTAGGGGGAGCAGAGAGGTTTGCAGCTTACCAGCAATTGTGATGAAAGATTAATAGAGTATTGATCATTTATAGTCATGGAACTACTTTGATTTATCAAATCCATAGGACAAGAACACTGTGAACTTGAAAATCTTCTCCAAAAGCCTGTGTAATAGAGAACCAGAAGGGAGGGGGGTGCGTTTGGACCAGCAAAGGTGTCCGAGTCAGGTGAGCAGTCGCTGTAGGATTGATCCCAGGTCCTAAGGAAAGTGTGGTTCCTGTCCGCACCTGGAAAGAGCCACACTTGGTCCCAGAAGACTTCCCACTCGGGGACCCCTGAAGTGTCGTATTTGTGTTACTCTGCTGGCAGTTTGAAATCTG
Source organism: Galagoides demidoff (assembly GCA_963574575.1). Lineage (NCBI taxonomy): Eukaryota > Metazoa > Chordata > Mammalia > Primates > Galagidae > Galagoides > Galagoides demidoff. The sequence goes on from CAUYQV010091646.1 coordinate 3,372, forward strand.
CTCTCACTTTCTTGTTCAACCCACTTGTGACCAGTGGAAGGCAAAAGGGGGGGGGTAGTCACCCTGGAGTGGACCCTGAGCTGGGACCTCTGGAAGGGACACAGGCGCTGGAGCCAGAGAGACCAGGTCCTCAGCCACGACGGGCTCACTCGCTGAGACTTGGCAGACTGGAACTCTGGGGAGTCCCTTTAGCATAAACTCTTTAGTACATGTCTCCATCCTTGAGCTCCCTTGGGTGAGATTTAAGAGAATCCCACACTAATCTGAACTCGGTTGCCTAGAAATTGAAAGAGGTAAGCTGGAGCAGGGACCGAACTCCCGCCTTTCAGAGCGCAAGGGAGAAATTCCCAACACATCTTTATACAGAAAATAATGCCCCCCTTCTTGAATCGCAATATCCATCATTATTCTGCCTGAGAAAAGAACAGTTCTGAGGAAATAGAGTGTCTGTTTCCAGAGACGTGGTGAGGGCCAAGCTGCAAGAATTTGCAAAGACTGGAAATGAGTTTGCAAAGGAATCATTTTTCATGTCGTGGGTGCTGACATTTCTCTAGGACTGGGGAGTAAAGAGGTTTTTCGTTGTATTAGGATTAATCACGGCACAAAGAATACAGTAGGCACTTTATAAGTATCTGTTGCTTGAGTGAGTTAATGACTCAAAGTGATAATAATATAATGAGACATTTTTTGAGTTTAAAATGACTCATAGGGACCTCAGATACTGCAACGGATACATACATATGATGTTAAAATATACAGAAGTGTGTGGTGGAGTGACGAATACAAAATTTGCATTTCGGGAGGGAGGTGGTGGAACAGCCACAGAGGCTGGACTTAACTGTGGATGTGGGGTCTTATTTCTTAAGCTGAGAGGTGGATACCTGTGTTGTATTTTTTTTTTTTTGCGTTTTCTTGTAAGTCATAAACGTTTCATAATACATTTTTAAAATGCATACAACTACACTGAAAAAATATCTCTAACAGGAATAACTGGAGAAAAAGTGGAGGGCAGAAAAGTTGAATAAATATGTCTGTTTCTTTCCTAAGTTGGGTGCTTTTTTTTCCTCCTGTGGCTCATTACCGCCTACTCCCTTTCTCATCTACCGAGGCCACCTCTCTTCCCTTAGATTGTCCCTTACAGCGTTTCAAAGTAATTACATCTCCAACTACCAGCTAGGAGAGGAAGAACGCTTCTGTGCGTCTTCTTGTAAGGTCTGAGCGACTTCATTTCTCATAGACACCACCCTCTCGATAAAAAGAGCATGCCAGTAACGGTCTGAAATGTAGGGGTATGTAAGGGTGCACTTTCCTGTCTTATAGGTGAGCAAGGAAGGCTGTGGGTGCTGAGCACAGGCCCAGAGTCAGCCAAGCTGCCTTTACCGTCCACGCGCTCCTGTTCCTGGGTGCAGCCACATGACTGGCTCTTCACCACATGACAAGGACACAGATAGGCGAGGTGGCTGGAGTCTGGGGGCACAGGGTGGTGGAGGCTGTGAACCTCTCTGGCCTCCTGAGCCACTGGCTCACTATCCTTGTGAGGCTAATCCTGGGTCTCCGGGGTATGGGCCCTGTACTGGGCAGTGTGAAAAAAAATGAAAGAAGTCATTTGACCTTCTATTTATCTAGACTTCTAAAAGCTCATTCTTTTTTAATTTCTGTTGTGTGTATGTTGTATAAGGTACATGTGTTGACAATACACATGTTTGATTTACACATATATGTCCGTACATACGTACATGTATACATTTATACACATGTACATGCATAGACTGAAGATACGTGCTCACAAATATTTTTATGGATAGGAGTGTGAAGTTAAAAAAGTTTAGAGACTTTGCCAAGTCTGTTTCCCTGAACCGACCACCTCGGTCCCGAGCAGCTGTTAGCACGCAAGCCCAGCACAGAGCTCCGTCATCCCTGCTCCCGAGCGAGCTTGGACAGATGGTTGCAACGACACGCTTGGGAATGTTGGTAAAATCGTGACAAATTGGAGAAGTAAACTGGAGACAGGGAGACGTCTCACTTTTCAAGAAAGCAGATTTCACAAGGCCAAGTTCCTGAAATAAATTTTAGAATTGATTATTTAATAGATGGTTTATGACGAGTTAGGGGGAAAGCAGGGTCTTTGACAGGCAGTGTGGGTTCGTGGGTTTGTCAGGAAGGAGGCAGGGCCCACCGGACTCACTTCCTCCACGTCACTCAGCAGTGGCTTATGGGCAGAAATCATTCATTCACACATTCCTCACTCACACATGCGTTCAGGGTCCACTAGGTGTGAAATTACTGGGTACTTATGATGTTAAACATGATACATTTAGTGATGAATGACGGTGGGAAGGGTGGAGAGACAGACTGAGAGTGAAGAGGGTCAGGCCAGGTTTACTGAGAGGAAATGGCCACCTGCCTGGGGAGGGCAGAGATGGCTCTTGCACCCGGGGGCAGTTTGAGGCCCCTGTTATATGGGGCCATAGGCAGGGCAAATTCCACACCTTGCCCTGAGGGCTTTAGTGAGTTAGGGTCCTCTGGCAGGAACTTTGAGGGTGGGGCCAACTGGGCCCCTTTGTCTTAGGAGGAGAAGGGGGGAGGGTTTGTGTGGGGCCTCATTAGGCCAACACTGAACACATTGTATCTTCTCCCCCTATAGAACTTTGTTACTAATAGAGGAAGCAAACATGTACACAAACAGCTGTACTAACACAAAGTATTTCCTAAATGTCCCAATGGGATATAAACGAATCCTGCCTATGACCAGGACTCAGCAACAGGAGGATGTCTAGGGTAGGGTGACCAGACGTCCCGATTTTGGCAGGACAGCTCTGCTTTTCAACAATTTGTCCCATGTCCCGAGGCGTTTTAAAAAAGTCCCAATTTTTGGAAAGAATGCACGAACCGGCTGGAGAACAAGAAGGGAATATACGGTTTTCGGCCGCCGTATGGCTATTTCGCCAGAATAAGAGTTTTATATTATTTTTGTTAATTTTATAATGTTAAACTGTAATAAATAATTGCTGAGAAGTGATTATCGAGAACTGCTTATCAAAGTTTGCATTGTTGTAAGGCCCTGCCCTGCCTCGTCCCGGCCCCTCTCCGTCCCCGGCTCCGCCCCCCAGCCATGTTGTCCCGCCTCACAGATGTTAAAATCTGGTCACCCTAGTCTAGGGACAGTGGTTCCTAGAAGCAGCAAGACCATCCTTTTCATTGAGGAAAGAAAATGCACCCAGCGGACCCTGAATGCTCCGTCATTATATTTTAATATCATATTTAAAATTTTTATTTTGTGTATGTTTTATGTTGGCAAATTCTCTCGTGGGCTTGTGGATGGTGGGGGCTAAGGACACGGCATCCCAAAATACAACAATAGGAGACCAGAATGTGCCCACCCAAAAATATACTTCTATGGCATATTTTGAGCTGGTTATTCTGAGAAGCTCAGACACAGGAGGAGCTCGGAAAAGCTGTCCTTTTGTAAAAGAAGTTTATATCTGTAAAGGAAATCTACAAGAGCTAAAGTATCTACATCAGAAAAGGGCAGCTCTGGACAGCCTCGATGGCCGGAGGGACGTCACCACACTTCCCCCTCCGGCCACCCAGGCCCCTTCCTTTCTGCAGCTCAGATGCTGGGTGAGGTCTGATCATCTGACCCTTCCTTGAGTCTTCTATTTTGTGGACTCCTGTGTACAAATGTAGTTGAACATGGTGTTTTCTCCTGTTACGCCAATTTAATTTGTAACCCAGCCAAAGAACCAAGGAGTGTGGGGAGAAGCCATGTGTTGCTTCCCTACAGGGGACACTCACTCCGTGCGGTGTCACTGGCTGGAACCAGTTTGCTCTGGGACTGCTGCAGCTTTAGGGTCCTGGGACCCCTGACACCCCCACTCCCACTCCCTTGCAGGTGTTGACTAAAAAGAAGCCACACTCTGTAATATGATTTAAAGAGGTTTATTCTGAGCCAGATTTGAGGACATGACCCAGGAAGCCTTGAGCAGGTGGACTGGTGGTGGTGACATTACAATTTGGTTTCATGCATGTTAGGGAGACAGGGATTGTAGGTGAGGTCATAAATTAATACCTGGAAAACATACAGGTTGGCTAAAAAGCCCAGGAGTCAGGAATGCTTAAGATTAAGGGTCTGGGTTCAGCACCTGTGGCTCAAGTGTTTAAGGCTCCAACCACATACATCTAAGGTGGCAGGTTTGAATCCAGCCTGGGCCCACCAAAAACAACAATGACGGCTGCAACCAAAAAAATAGCCAGGCGTTGTGGTGGGTGCCCGTGGTCCCAGCTACTTGGGAGGCTGAGGCAGGAGGCTCGCTTGAGCCCAGAGGTTGCTGTGAGCTGTGATGCCATGGAACTCTACCCAGGCAGACAGCTTGAGGCTCTGTCTAAAAAAAAAAAAAAAAAAAAAAAAAAAAAGATGGACAAAATAGTGACAGACCCAAGTGGTTTACTGTGTCTCTTAAGAACCTGGAATGCCACTTTTTCTGATATGACCCGACAACTTTAAAGAACTGAGGCTGACTTTCCAGAGACAGCAAAGCCCTTAGGAAAACAACAACAAAACTACCTGGAATCCATGGTGGGTAAGGAATCTCACTTCTTGGCAGGCCCAGGACCCTCAGGATATTTTGGGAACCTAAAGAAGAAAGGAATTTACCCACCTCTACAGGTATTGCAGGGAAAGTTTGATGGCGAATCCTTTGTTTGGCTTTCTAGCCTTAAAGCCTTGTAAAGATCCAACCTCAGATTCCTTATGAAAAGTTCCAGCAAAGCAGACTTACAAAAGCCTATATTACCGGTAGCTATTCTTGCTGTGCTTGTGTAAACAATCAGGCCATGTTTAATGAAACTGAAGTTATTCTGCAAACAATCCTACTACGATTGTCTTTGGTAAAATTGTGGGTGACTGGAGAGAAGAAATTGTGCTTCACTGGGAATAATGCACCTGCCTTCTCTATGTCCTTTGAGATTTTCATCTAGCTGTAAACTGGACTGAATCCTCAATTTCTGCAATCTCTGGTTATAACTCTCAAAGTGAACATCTTCTCCCACCTTCCTGACCTGGAATCACTAAGAACAAAAACTTCCTTTTCCCCAAGGCCCTGTGAGCTGAAGTGGGTGACTTGATGTGACTATTGGGGGGATCACCGTGACGTCTCGTATGTGGACAGCCTTCATGCCTATTGAGCAGTGGTCCACTCAGACGTCACCAGAGATACTCAAAGTGCAGAAGATGCTCCTAACCCGTGACCTAGAGTCTTCTCAGTCGGCTGCTCTCCAGACTCAGAAGTTTAGGTCACACTCTGCTCCAATTAACTTACATTTTTCTTTTGTTGCCATAGAAAAGCCTCTTGACTGGGGTATTGGACAATCTACCAACTCATTTTCTGGTCTGGACTGGAAGCTTCTTGGGGAAGTTTCAGACTGGGGAATGCTGGGGCTCAGGACAGATCACCCCAAAATATGACGGTAGGAGACCAGACAGTGGCACCCCAAAATGTTACAGCACATTTCAAGCTGGTTCTTCTGTGAAACCGCAGACATAGGAGTAGCTCTGAAAAGCTGTCGTTTTGTAAATGAAATTTATATCCATAAAGGAAATCTACATAAAAGAGGTATTTGTATCAAGAAGAGGGCTGCTCTAGACGGCCCTTAGTGCACAGACTTGTTACGTGCGTGGTAGGGCAGCCTTTGCTCACCTTGTGTTCCCTCCCCTTACCCTGCGCCCCATCCTTGCCCACCCCCCAGAGGCCCTGGCTTCCTATCTGCAGCCCCAGACACTATATGAGCTCCAGTCATTGACCCTTTTTCGAGTCTCATACTTTGTGGAACCGCCACGTGTAAGTATGTAATTAAATATGGTTGTTCTCCTGTTAATTTGTGTTGTGTCATTTTAATGAATAGCCCCACCAAAAAACCTAGGAGGGTAGAGGGAAGCCGTTTTTCACTCTCTAAGGGACAAAATGAAGAAAATGGAGACATTGGGTGGAATGATAATATTGATACTTAAGTGACTGGGAACTAATGGAACCACCATCACCAAAGTCGGTGACCTGAAGGACTGGTGTCAGCCTGAGGGGCCGTCACTGAAGTGCATCTGGGCCCCGTCCTCACCCCCTTACTGTGTAACACATCAGCTGACAGTCCATAGCCTGGCTGGTGTGTCTGTGTCACTCCCAGGTGGCCGGGTCGTCACTTGTGCTCAGATGAATAGAGATTATAGCTGCTCTCTGCCCCGTGTCAGAACATGTCCGGCGTATTCCACCAGAGTCTCTGGAAGACCTTGTGAAACACAGACAAAGCAAAAAGTATATTCAGAGAAAATAGTGATAATGACAAGACCAGCGCTGACTGGCACCCTGCTGAGGCTGTGGCTGACGTGCCACTCCGGTGGTCACAGCAGCCTCTGGTGGACACCACTGTGTCCCAGTGCTCTGTCTGCTGTAGCCCGAGGCCCAAGGCAGGCAGGCGGCACCATCCCACTGAGTGAAGGCTGAGAGGAGGCCTGTGGCTTATTCAGAAGGGGCTGCTGGGCAGACCCTGCACCAGAACATGGGCACTGGAGGGCGACAGCTCCCCTTGTGTGGAGGCTTCTGCTCCAGATAGCCAAGGTGGGGGGGGGGGGTGCAGCTCCCTTCAGGGACAAGGGGAAAGGGACTGAGGGACCCTGCCCTGGACGGCAGCAATGTCTGTCCCCACTCTGGGCCTGTCAGCTGCAGCCTGTGGCTTCCAGACCACAGCCTTGCCAGCCATCAGCGGAGATGCCCGTGTGGCTTCGGGCAGCCTCCTCAGAGGAGCCACAGATGGCTTCACCGAGGAAACACGCTCCTTTCCAGAGAAGTCAGAGCCACCACCTGAGGGTGGGGATGAGGTAGGGGTGACTGGAGCCATCATTGCCTGAGCTTTGCCTTTGGGGGGCCAAATAAAAAAAGGCCTTCAGCCTTTATACGGCCTAACATGAAGCTCTGGATCTGCTGAGTATTCAGCTGAATTTTGTATACTCAGCATTTACCCACATGACTGGCTCTCCTCCCCCCTGCTGCCTGGATTTAGGAAATGCCAGGCTATAAATAATCAGACAGACGCTCCCAGATCTGACAGCAAAAAACGGAAGAGTTGGGGAGTCTCAATGCCCTTCAGGTTGGAGAAGGACCCTTAAACGGAATAATTAACACTTTAAACTTCATTATTGCCAGACGAGGGTAAAGCTGGAACTTAGGGGAGCCCGGAGCAGGATTCTCTTTCAATCTCCCTCTGTCTGTCCTCTCTCCTCACCCCTGCTCCCCGCACACATCATCTGGCTCCCCGGTTCCCTGAGCAGACGGCGGGAGAGCACCAGTGATCACTTAACCCTCAACGGCAGGATTGCATCATTTTTACCAAGTAGGAGAAGCCAAGCGTCCAGGACTTAGTTGGGATAATGGATTCCAGCCTCAGTCAATGATTAGCTGAAGCTCCTGGGTAACTCAGTCTGATTTTCTTAGTTTCAATCCCTTTGTAAAACATAAATCATAATAGTTTTTAAATGATAATACAAACTCTGAGGTTATTATAAGTATTACATATCACAGTGCATGTGTTTGCAAATTGCCCCACATTTGATGGGAACCTCCTGCGGGTGTGAGGTTCCTCAGAGAGGTGCATGTCTGATGTAAATGTAGGGTTTGTTTTATGAATCCTTAAGGGATCCGGGTAATTAGCTACATAAATCTCCGCTAAGCCCACATGTGGAAGGTGGTCGTGCCCTTAACTCAGCGCTGTGTACAAAGACCAACTGTAAGGACTGAGATGGAAGTGGGGATTAAGATCCCAGCTAAGGAGAGTTCTTCAAACACGTCACCCAGGCCCTGCGGTCACTGCAGTCGGGTGGGGGGTGGGGATGATAATACTGTAGTTGGAAGTTGAAAAGTAACAGCAGCAACTTCCCACTAGTGCAGCCGGATGCACGAGGTTGTTACGTGTATTTCATGGTTTTAACCGCAAGGAGCATCAAAGCCTCATAAACATCTGGGACTTCAGCCACTCTAGAAAAATATCTGGGAAAGATCTAAAGGAAATAATCAATTCAAGAGAACAAAAATATGGCTGGTCACAGTGGCTCACACCTGTAATCAATCTCTGGGAGGCTGAGGCAGGTGGATTGCTTGAGCTCAGGAGTTTGAGACCAGCCTGAGCAAGAGTGAGACCCCGTCTCTACGAAAAATAGATAAACTAACCAGTGGAGTCCCAGCTACTTGGGAGGCTGAGGCAGGAGGATCTCTTGAGCCTAAGACACTGAGGTTGCTGTGAGCTATGGTGATGCCACAGCACGCTACCCAGGGTAACAGAATGAGACTGTCTCAAAAAAAAAAAAATCTCTTAAGTTAAGTATCAATAAACCATGAACTACTTAAGGTATAAATCTAACTAATATGTTACTTAGTTAGAATATAAATCTACTTATAGATTTATAATTAGTTAAGTATATTTAATTAAGTATAGTTAATATTTAGTTAAGTATAACTCTAAATCTAACTACATATAGGAAATGTAAGCTGAAAACCATAAATAAACAGACTTATGAAATCAAAGAAGACCTAAAAAAAATGGAGGTAAATGATACTGGGTCAGAAGATTCAATATTATGATGCTGGTTCTCCCCAAACTATATATTCAAATCAATCACAATTAAAATCTCAACAAGGGCTGGGCATGGTGGCTCATACCTGTAATCCTAGCACTCTGGGAAGTTGAGGGGAGTGAATCTCTTAAGCTCAGGAGTTGGAGACCAGTCTGAACCAGAGTGAGACCCAATCTCTAAAAAACTAGCCCGGTGTTGTGGCAGGCACCTGTAGTCCCAGCTGCTTGGGAGCTGAGGCAAGAGGATGGCTTGAGCCCAGGAGTTTGAGGTTGCTGTAAGCTATGATGCCACCATACTCTACCCAGAGTGAAAGAATGAGACTCTGGCTCAAAAAAAAATTAATTGCAGCAATGTTTAAATTGATCAAAAAAATATAGTGTAGCAAAACCTAAGTGTCCAGTTGTAGGGGGTGGGTTAAATGAAACAGCAAACTCTCAGGATACGCCACTCTGCAGTCTTTATAAACACAGAGGCTGTGCCCGACAGCACTTACTGGAAATCCCAAGACTTGGGGAGGCCTAGGTGGGAGGAATGCTTAAGGTCAGGAGTTCAAGGCTACACTGAGCTGTGATTGTCCCACAGTGCTCCAGCCTGGGCAACAGAGCAAGACCTTGTCTCTATAAATAAATAAGTAAAATAAAAACGATGATCCGCGTATGTATTTTTCTCATGTGAAAAAATATTTTTGATGTGGTGCTCAGTTAACAAAAGCAGGTTGTAAGATACCGTGACTCTTGCTTTCGGAACCACGTGGGTGTACGTATGTGTGCATCTCTAAATGCCTGCAGGGACAGTTACAAAGATTCCTAGGATGGTCGTTCCCACTGACAGTCACCAAGCACTGACCAGGGGCAGTACACCTGTGCCCTCCCCTTCAGTCCTCTCAATGACCCCTGATGTGAGCATTAATATTTCCATCTCTTAGAGGAGGTAATTCAGGGCCTTTCAGGAAAGTTAGCAACATGCCCAAAGCTTAGGCAGCCATGAGAAGTGACAGGACCCATGTTTACAACCCTGTTGAGGTGCCACCTTTCAGGGACAACTGTGGTTATATTTAGGCAGTGAGATTACAAGTTATTTTACCATTTTTCTAAGTTACCTGATTTTCAAACCTTTTCACTGTATCCTAAACTCACATTCTCTTTGTACTTAGTGTAATAGGTGTGTTCTTTGATGGGAAGTCACCGCATGGGGAAATTGTGGGCACCCAACGAGATGACTGGCCTCCAGAGGCTGCTGGCATTTTGAGTAGTACAATTTTAAAAAGTGTGTTGAATTATCAGGAATGAAAATATGTAAACCAGGTCATTTATCACCCCTGAGATACACTGCCTGGAAGTGTGACGATTGTTTCAGTTAAAAATAATAAAGTGCCTTTGTGACACGTGTGATATTTCTGACAATCCCATAAGGCAGGCAGAGAAGATATTTTAGTACCCATTTTATAAATGAGGAGAACTGAGGCTCAGAGAGGGGAAGCGGCATGTCCTGGGGCCCGCAGCCTAAGTAACAAAACCTCTACTCGGACAGAGACCAGCTGACTCCCAGTCCAGTGCTCTTGCTCTGGACGAGACATCATCAGGAAGAGTTGTTCTAGAATTGCAACAACCCCACGGAAGCTGCGGTGTGAGCCTCTGCACCTGGCCAAATTTATGTATTTTAAATCACCAAAATTTGGAGGGTAATTTGTTATGCAGCAGTAGCAAATTCACCAATAGAACTTATGAATACGGATGCAAAAATCCTGCAGAAAACCTCACAACCCTAATTCAGTGGTGCTGTATTCAAAGGAACACATCATGACCCAAGAATGGAAGAATAGTTTAGCATCAGAAAAATTTATTAATGCAATGGACCACCTTCACAGAAACGGAGAACAAAAACTTGAATTTCAACATTTATTCTTGATTAAAAACTCTAATAAACAGGGACTAGCAGCTGACTTCCTTGACTAATCAACATTATCCACAGGAATCCTGCACAAACCCCCTACTTAAAGTGAAACTTTAAAAGCAGCTCCATTTAAGTCGGCAACTAGGGAAATAAACAGGTGCTATCGCTGCTTCCATTTGACAATATAGTGGGTGTGGTACTCAATGAAATAGAGCAAGAAAAAAGGGGTACAAAGACTGCAGAAGAGGGGGCCAAAATGTTCTTATTTCCTGAGTAATAATTGTCTAGGGAGGAAAATCAAAGAGAATCATGGACAAATATGAGAACTAATAAAAGGGATCGATAAGATTTCTGGCTATATGTTTAGGATACAAAAACTCATAATGTATCTGTGTATGGTAATAACCAAATAAAAATATAACCAAAGGGTGGCTTGGTGCCTGTAACACAGTAGTTACTGCGCCAGCCACATGCACTAAGGGTGTCGGGTTTGAACCCCGCCTGGGCCAGCAAAACAATGACAAGTGCAACAACAACAACAAAAATAGCCGAGTGTTGTGGCGGGTGCCTGTAGTCCCAGCTACTTGGGAGGCTGAGGCAAGAGAATCGCTTGAGCCCAAGAGTTGGAGGTTGCTATGAGCTGTGATGCCATGGTACTCTACCAAGGGTGACATAGTAAGACTCTGTCTCAAAAAAAAAAAAAAAAAAAAATATATATATATATATATATATATAAACCAAAGGGCAAAGGACAAAGAGAAGCTTTGACACATGGTGCTAAGAAAATTTATTATCTCTTTGGAAAAAATTAGAACTCTTAATTCACACTGTGTACACGAAAATAAGTCAGGTGGATTGAAAGACCTAAATGCAAAAAGCAAAACTATAAAATAAGTGTAACATAGGAAAATGGTTCTATGAGCTCCGGGTAGAGATGGATTTCTTAAGACAGAAGAAACACAAGCTGCAAAGGAAATGATTGATACGTTTGACATTAAAATTGACAATGTAGGTTCATCTAAAGGCATCATTTTAAAAAGTCAAAATAAGAGCCACACACTGGGAGATGCTTTCAATGCACAGAAGTGATAAATGATTAGAATTCACACGATGTAGAGAACTCTACACCTCTGTAGGGAAGGAAGAAACAACACAGCAGAAAAATGGGCAAAGGGCTTGAACAGTGATTTCCCAGAAGAGGGAAAATGGCCAATAAGCATGTGAAGACACTCAGCCTCCACAAAACCAGGGAAATGGAAATTAAAACCACAGCACTATACCATTTTATTTACAAGTCTGACAGTACACGAGCTTACAGAGCAAATGCATAGCCCTGTCATTGGGAGTGTTAGTTAGAAGAGCCAGTTTCAAAAACAAATCAGTATTTTATCTAATAAAATGGAAGACGTATGCACAATATAACTCAGTCATTCTAATCCTGCTAACATACTCACCAGCCAGATCTTGCCCATGCAATAATGTTTCCGTAACACACAGCCAAAAGCAGCTTAAATTCCACTAGCGGTAAAGTGGATAGATAACGTGGTGTTTGCTTGTAATGGAATATCATACAGCAATGAAAATGAATAATCTATTCCTGGCTGAAACTCAGAGATATCGCATGCAGTAAAAATGCAAATAACCAGCTGTGATGGCTCATATCTGTAGTCACAGCACTTTGGGAGGCCAAGGTGGGAGGATTCTTGAGTCTAGGAGTTCGAGAGCAGCCTGGACAATGTAGCAAGACCCCATCTTTTTTAAAAAAATGTTTTAACAAGAAATGCAAACAGAAGAAGAATCCATATGGTATAATTCTATTCATTCACACTTAGAAAACATGTAAAACTAAACAATACATTGTTTAGGGATATATACAAAACTATTAGGGGAAGGGAGGGAGGATAAACACAGAACTCAAGCTAGTAAGGGGAGAGGAGTAGGTGTCAAGGGGGTGAAATCACCTGCTAGCTGGGTCACAAGCATATGACATTATCATTTTATTATCTTTCTTTATGCCTTACAGAGGGGTGTAGATTCAGATCGGGGAAGAGTATTGGCTAGCTGTGAACCAAATTAAAGTTTCAATCCCAAAGCAGATTGCTGGTCCTGGCCTCCAGATCCTAGATGCAGATTGCCTGGGTGGGAAAACTTGCTCCCCTTTTGAGTAGATCTCTGCATCTCTCTGTGCCTGTTTCTTCGTCTGTAAACTGGACCTGACCGATGATAGTGAATGTCTCACAGTGTTATACGGCAGAGAACTTGAAAAAGCTCTTGGGGACAGTGCCCTGATAAGGGGAGTGACAGATATCACTCCAGTCTACAGCACACACCCATCCTTACCTCGTTGTCACAGTGGGTGCTGCCCCTGAGGTGAATTCCAAGGTGACCATGAGTCTTGCTCTTTGAAGGGAAAGGAACACTCACGTCCAGCCCGGCTCTGTCTAACTGGACGTGTGGTTTGCCCCCTGCCTGGCCTTTTTCTTCCTTGGGAAGAACCCATGGGAGAAGGACCCTATGTTGTCTGGGGTGGAGGGCACTGCTGGGGTTAAGTTGTGGGGTCACTTGGCTCCAGGGGATGCTGGGCTGCTGGGTCTCCGGCTCAGGGACCTGGGAGAGGGGCTGGGTTGCCGTCGGAAGCACCACGCACGGGCCTAGCAGAATTGAACCTAAGATTTGGAATGAGAGTTTCTTATAGGACATTATCTACATCCTTGTGACACACCATGTTCGTTTGCTGGTGTTTTCTCCTCAGAGCTTGGAAAATCCTAAAGAGAAAAATGTTCCTCCTCTTCCCTGGATGGTGGAACAGCCTTTTGCTGTCATCACTGGTACCAGTGACAACCATGGTTCATTCCAGAAGTCCCCACTGAGCACTTACTCTGGGCCGTGCTGCTATTCCACACGCATCCCTCTCTGCAGCCAGTGCTGGCCAGCACTTTCCAACATGGCCATCTGTCCCCGTGGCAGAGTTCTCTGGAACTCATGTCACACGTGACCTGCTTCTTTTACATGTTTTAGTTTTGGGCCCCCTCCCCCCTCAAAAAGTGATTGAGTACAGAGTTTCAAAGGGCACTTGCAGAAGGGCTGTGCTGTGACACTGTAGTGTTTATTTTTAGTTGAAATGTGGTCTAGGACCTGCTTTGCTCTCCCCAGCTGTGGTGGCAGCTGGCTTGGAGAGGGCAGGGCCTCTTGCTCCAGCTGCTGTGGAAAACGGAGGGGTCACAGAGCAGGTCCCCGTGGTTGCTCCGTGGCAGTTGTGTCCCCACGCAGGGCCTGTTGGGTTCTGCAGAAGAGCTCCAGAACCAGCTGGTTGTGCTGTCAGGCGACCTGGACCAGCCGCAGCCTGACAGGAGGCTGAATCTGGCATGAGGAGGGCAGTAGAGACCCTTCCTGAGGGGCAGGGGGGAGGGGTAAGCTGTCCCTGCCACCCGGGGGTGCCCTGTGCGTCTGGGGGCCACATTCAGACCCCAGGGACACTGCCGCTCCCGGGACCACATGGTCGTCTCTTTCCTCTGCCAGTCACCAACTGCTGTTCAGGGTGCGGTGTTCTCACCGGATAGAGCCACTCTGGACAGGTGTCACCTCATCCGTTGTTGGGGAGGGGGTGGAAGTTGCAAATGATCCCCTCCTAAGCCAAGCCCGCAGGGCCGACCTCCTGGCCGCTGGGGCGGGGGTGCTGCCTCGACACCCCCTTCCCTCCTGGCCGCTGGCGACGCCCCGCTGGTCCCCAGAAACGCATTATTTTGGGCCCCCGTGTTATGAGCATCCTGTCCGCATGGCCGTGTCATTGAGCAACCAGGGCAGGGCATGTAAGAAACAGCGGCCCAGAGCCCCGCTTCCTGCGGCCCCCCCAAGATCGCGCGCCCCGCTCTTGTCCTGGGCCCGGGCGGGACCTCCCGGGCACCCCCGTAATCTGCGCGCCCCAGGCGGGCGCCGCCCGTGCGCCCGCGCCCGCAGCCCCGGGAGCGATAGCGCCTCTGCGGCCGATAAGGCCCCAGAGCCCGACCCGCGCGGCCACTCGGTCGCACTCGTCCCGGGCCCGGCACCGGCTGCGGCTCTGCGGCTTTGCGGCTCGCCCGCCCGACGCCCGGCATGCCCGGCTCCGCCGGCCTCCTCAGGGTGAGTGCGCTAGGGGCGGGCGGCTGGGGGGACGCGCCCGGGCGCTGCGGGAGCAGGTGGCCTCTGCCCGGCTCAGACTCCGTGAAGCCACTTCGTGTTTTTACAGCCAGAGATGTGCTGTCATGTGGAGGCCCCGCCCACCTGGTGTCTGAATGATGTCCTCTCTGCAGTAGGGATGGGGAAGAGTGATTTTTTAAAAATCCAAACCTATTGTGATTCTAGAAGCTTCCCTTTGATTTTGCTGAGCCTTGGGTCTTTTTTGGTGTGTGGTCTCAGGGCCTGGAGCTGGCTATGCGAGGGGCTGCAGCCCCCCCCCTTTGGAAGGGGGCTTGCTTGTTTTCTCAACGACCTGCAAAACCAGTCCTCTGGGGCTGAACCTGCTGGGATCTTGGGGTGTTAAACATGGGGTTCACACTGATCATAAACTAGAGGGGAGAAGACCAAGAGGGCCAGGAAGCAGGGGAAGGAGCCGCGGTGTGGCGGGGAAGATAGGGCTGCTGGATGGGTATTTTACAACTGATAGTGGAGGGTTGGAGCTCCTGGGATGATAGGACACCTCACCGCCCAGTAGTGAGGTGGGCTGTGCTGTTGTAAGTGTCCTGTGTCACCTTGAGGTTCTCCCTTTTGGTGACAGGTTCAGAGCCCGGAGTCGGACCTAAGGTCACATGCTTGGAGGTGATGAATGAAAAAGCTCTGGTTTAGTTGCCAGAAGGGCACATCTACTTTTCAGCAGGTTGTAGCATGCAGGGGGAACAATGTTTGAGCAGGAGTCACTGTCTGCCTTTCCGGGCCGGGCAGGGGGCGCTCCTGGAAGCAATGAGGGCTCCCTTGTCGGGGGCCCCAGCAGCACACTCCAGGCTAAGCTCACAGCAGGCTTCTTGCTCTTGCAAGGCCATGCTGGGCCAGAGGCTCATGGCAAGTGTGCAAAGCCTGCTCTGAGCAGACCTCAGAAGCCACCGGAGACTGCAAGTTCTCTATGAACGGGTGGGCTCTGGACTCAAATACACGCCCCACGTATTGCAGGAATAAGGCAGGGCCAATGAATAAAACATTTAAAATTAGCATGATGCTTTTACCCGCCAAGTAACAGCCTGGAAAGAGCCACTTTTCTCTGTGCCTCAGGTATCGTGCCTGGGAAGGGGGTCTGCCATGAGGCTGAAGGGAGTCACTCGGCTAGGAAAACATTAGCAAAGGCAACTGGGGCTTGAGGGCGGTTATTGTCACCAGGGTCAACAAACTCAGCTGATTTTGATTTGCTAGATCAATTATAATTGGTTTTAAACCCAAGTTGCCACCCCTCACTCCAAAATGGTTGGGAATGTCTTTGCAAAAATGGCTGAGATGGTTTTGTATTAATTGACGTGAAATGTATTTAGAAAACCAGGGTGCTTGTTGCTGGTGGTGGTGGCCAAAAATAAGAGAGACTAGAGTGCTTTCTAAAGGGAAAATGAGCAGAAACCTTTGTCCTCAAGGTCTGTCCAACAACCTTCAACAGACGTTTATTAAACACCTGCTGTGTGCCAGGTTCTGGACAAAGCCAAAGAAAATCCAGACTTTGTAGAGTTTACCTTCCAGCAGGGAAAAGAGACAGATTAAAAACAAAATAAACGAGCAAGTCTGTTAGAAGATGAAATGTACTATTGTGGGTGCAGGCGGGAGGGGAAGAAGGTGAGAGAATAAGCGTGGGGTTTTGCAGTTTAAATAGGTGCTCGGTGAGGAGCCCCTGAGCAGACGTTTAGAGGTGGTGAGGGAGCAGTGTACAGCTCTGGAGGGAGAGGCAGAGGAAATAGTACACACAAAGGTTCTGAGGCCGGACTGTGTTACGGGAATTACCAGGAGGCCAGTGTAGCTGGCGCAGAGTGAGACGGGAAGAGCAGGAGGAAATGAGGTCAGAGATGCAGCCGAGGAAAAAACTGGGGAGGGGGCGCAGGTGCAGAAAATGTAGGGCCTTGTGCATGATGGTGAGGAGTTTGCTTTTACCTGGAGTGAGGGGAGAAGCATTAGAGGTTTGAGTATTAGAAAGGCCAATGATATGAGTTGACTTCTCCTATACCTGTGACTTCCAGAGTCATAGGGATGGGCCACCAAAATGAACCACGTGAATCAGGGTGGTAAACGGTGCTGTCACTGAGTTCTAGTCAACTGTGCTCCACTCTCTTCCGCTCAGGATACACTGGGTTGGTTGTTGACATCGCCCAGCATGACGCATCGCCTGGTCTTACCTGAGTGCTGATAATTCCCCTTCTCCCTACAGGCTCCAGTGTAGTGGGAAATGAGTGCCATGGATGTGCTTTACTTAAAACACTTTACTGTTGGTAATATTGCAGTGGAGACAGGAGCTACTAGGAAACCATAATTCATATGCAGTACAGTAATTTATAATCACAGCTGCTAATGATCCTGTTGTGTTCTTTGGGCCTCACCAAGGATAAAGCAGGCCAAGTTTCTGGAACGTTCGCTGTCAAGAAAGCATCTCAGGTGTGAGCAGGCCGGAGCAGTGTTGATCAAGAGGGGAACCTTGAATTTGCTGTCAGTTTTAAAAAGTAGCAGTGGTCTTCTTCCCATCAGTCCATTCTTCACACATGACCAAAGGGACTGTTTTTTTTTTTTTTTTTTTGAGACAGAGTCTCACTTTGTTGCCCTGGGTAGAGTGCCGGGGCATCACAACTCACAGCAACCTCCAACTCTTAGGCTCAGGTGATCCTCCTGCCTCAGCCTCCTGAGCAGCTGGGACTACAGGTGCTCGCCACAACGCCCGGCTAGTTTTAAAGATGAGAATCTTGCTCTTGCTCAGGCTGGTCTTGAACACATGAGCTCAAGCAATCCACCAGGCTCGGCCTCCCAGAGTGCTGGGATTATAGGCCTGAGCCACTGTGCCTGGGGCACATCTCACCATGTCACTCCCTTGCTTTAATCTTCAGCTGCTTCGTGCATTCTTAGGAAGAGTCCAGACTTCTTCAGGGGAGGCCTCCTGCCCTGTCCCGCCCTGGTCCTACCCTGCCTCTGAGCCTTCCCAAAATAATTGCACCACCACACTGTTGATTCTTTCAACAGGCTGTGCTCAGAAAATTTTCATTCTATTTAGAAGCTCCGTGTGGTGGGACTTGTACATATTTGTTTGCTATTGTGTTGCTGGCACGGAGAGAGTGCCTGGCACGTAGCAGGTGCCGTGTACACACTGGCTGCACTAATGGATGGTCAGTGAGTTCCTTGTGAAGCAGCTCATGACTGATCACTCCTCACCAGTTTGCTCACAAACCTGCAATTGAAAATTATCACTCTGGTGGTTGGTGCTTATGACTTTTTGGATATGCTGCTCATGGGATTTTAAGAAATGCATCATTTAGTTTCTCCTTCCCCTGAACCCTCATTACACTTTCTGGGAACCTCCCCTAAGGCCCTTCTCATTTCTGCACCTTTCCACTTATTTATACATGTCATCTCTCCTCCTCACAGGGGCGGGCAGGAGGAGGGGACAGCCACCTCTGACTCATCTGTGAGTCACTTCCTCTTATCTTCCCTGGCACCAACCAAGGCCTTGAACTTGGGGCTGAAAAATGTGTTTGGTAGATGAATTAATTTGAAACCGATGAATGAGTCTGAGCTCTTGGTTCTCCTTCTAGCCTGCCCAAGTCCTGAGCATTGACTCTGCTGATTTGGAAAATGAATGTGCGAGCTGGCCTAGTGCAGAAGTGGGTGGGGATGGCCCGACTCCCCGGCTGGCCCTGCTGGCCAAGTACCTGGGTTCTCTGCACGCCCAGGCTGGACTGAAGCCCGAGGGCCCGCTCGGGGCAAGCTCGGAGTTTGTCATCATTCTCCGACAGGCAGTGACAGCCAATTAGAGACCAGTGAGAAATGGAATTGTTTTTTCTGTCGCCTCCGCTCGGCCTTGCCCCTGCCCTCCCTCTGCTGCTTGCTCTCCAAGCAGAAGCTGATTTATCTCCTGAATTTACCGGCAGGGGCACAGGAAGAAAAGCACATTCGGGGAGGAAGTGGGACCACTGCTAATGGGCCTGACTGGCCAGCTGCCAGGGTGTAGGAGAAGGTTGGTGTAGAAAGACAGTGAACTTGTTCAGGGACAGATCAGCACAAACAAAACAAGCAGACAAGCCCCCAGCTTCCAGCCCGCCTCCCCTGCAGAAAGGCCCCGGTGTTCTCCTTCCTGAGAAAGGGGATAGTACTGGTCAGAAAGTTGTTCTGCCCTTTCCCAAAGTGGAATATGAAGCAGCATTCTGGAAGAAAGAGCACCTGGTTTTGGTTTCTGGCAGAGAGTTGGTGCCTATGAAAGTGCAAAGAAACTGGCCCTTAGTCCCGGTGGGCCCAGCCACTGCTCAGAGGTGATGGTGATTTGCAAATGATGGAATGGCCTCCAGCTACTCAGAAAACCCATTAAGGGCCTGACAGTTACCTGGCACCTTCCTCCTTCCCTCTGGCCACTCTGACAGCTTATTCTCTGGTGGGTGAGCTGGAGGTGGGCCAGGGTGGGCACCTGTGGTCTGCTTTCCCTCCATGGGAGATAGTGGCTAGGGGCATTGTCTACACCACCTAACACCTAACATCCAGCAGCTCTGGTCCCTGCTGGGGACTGGCTGTGTCTGAGTCTATGTGGTCTGATGGGCAGGTCCCAGCAGAATCCCCTCGTCCTGCACCACCCTGACCCCCACCTTCCAGGAAACCTGAACTTCCACCCTCAGTGACTATTCCCGAGTTCTTGAAGGAGCTTTGCCACTGAAAGTCTTTGAGTTAATTGATGTGCTTAGACCTTTGTAATAGGGTCTCCAGTTGTGCAGGTGCAAGGGGCTAATTCTTAGTGGGATTAGCTGAAGATCAGGTAAAATCACAGAGCAGAATTCAGTGCAGGGTCACGATGGGATGAGGGGATAAGATGTAATACAGGAGGAAGTGCTTGTCCCCCAATTTAGAGCGGTGACTGAGCTGAAGGTTCCTTCCTGGTTGTTCGTGTATCCTGAGATCTGGGTTCCGGACACTCTGGGCTGTCACGAGGTGGAGTGTACAGCCCAGATGTGTGGCGTTGGGCTGAAACTGGACCTAGAGGCCGGTGACAGCTGCTCAGATCCCATGCCCTTCTCAGTATGTGCCATCCAGCTGTCCACGGGGTTGGCCTGGGAACTGGCTGGGCTTTTTGGCCTGAGTTTTTTATATCCCACACCACAGAGAAGCAAAACGGTCCTCAAATAATCCACGTGTGGTGCGGGGACTGCAGGTTGGACACCCGAGCAGGTGCTCTGGGGCGTCTCCTTCACTTCCGACACTGGTCATGCTGAGGCTGTCACCTTATGTGTCAGCCTCCTGCCACTCTGCAGGCCCAGTGCCCAAGCAGGACAGAGGCTGACAGTCTGACAGCAGAGGCCCAGTGGCACAGCAGGTGGCCCCGCCTGTGGGCTTTGCAATTAGAGCACCCGGGTTTGAATCCTTGTTCTGCCACCTTCTAGACATCACCCTGGGGCCAGAGGTGTGCCTTCCCATCTGTAGACCGGAGACCTTGGCCTACTGAGCTCAGTGCCTGGGTTTCAGGAAGAGCTGGTTATTATAATGGGGCGGGGGGATAGCAAGTTCTTCTCTGGATCACTAGCTTTTGAACTTTCTAAGAACTCTGGAAATTTAAATAAGATCTTCCTCCCTTCACTATACCTTCAGATTGAGGAAGGTATTGAGTAGAACAACAGTAATAACCCAGCCCTTGCTCTCTGGAAGCCGTAAATGCTGCGTGAGTGGATGAGAGCAAACACCACAGGAAGCTGGAATGGGGAAGAATTCATTCTGCTGGTCAGGAGAAAAAGGGAGCTTTCCAGGGAAGGTTCACAGAGGGTGAGAACATTGAATGGGGCTTGAGGAATCGGTAGGATGACCTAAAGCAGAGAGAGCACGTGCACGTCTGGAATGTTGGAAGTTCCTCACGTGTTTGGGAAAGGTGCATCACCAGGGTTCGTCGGGACAGGTGGCAGGAAATGAGGATGAAGAGAGAGGCAGGGGCCAGCTCGGCTTGCTCTGGGAGCTTCGGGACATCAGCCCGAGCCTTTGGGCTTTATTGATGGGGTGCTGGAGGAGCCAACACTTTTCTTTCAGTAGCAAAAGGTCAAGATTAGGCTTGTGCTTTAGAAAGTAGAAGAGTGGAAACCGGTTAGGGAAATAGAGCCCCTCTGTAGGTGAGAATCAACAAGGCCCCAGTTCAGGGCAGGTGGAAGATCGTGACCTTACTCGGCAGTGACTGTGCACCCACCACGGGACCGTGGGGTTAAATGGCTCAGCTCATTGAATGCACACAGCAGCAACATCAATGATCCACCCATGTCACAGACGAGGGAACTGAGTCTCACTGCAGGGAGGAAAAGCCAACGACAGAAGGTCCTTGTCCAGGGTGCTGACTGGCTGCTCACACAGCTGCCCCGTGGTCTGGAGCTAGTCCCAGGAACCTGATTTTGAGGTATACCAGGAGGACAGTAGGTTTGGGCACTGACAGCACAAGTCCGGCTCAGGGGTGCCTGGGGCAGCATCAGCTGACTTTGCAACCACGGCTCCACCTCTCGGGTCGCCTGGTGTTTTTTTTGTGTCCCTGGCCATTCGTATTCTCCGGTCAGTGAATTCCGTCTCATTAAGAAAAACTGAAGTGGCAAGTAAGTGTTCGTCACCAGCACCCTGGTAAGTTGCAATCAGAGAAACAGGAGGTGAAATCATCTTGAAGAATATGTCATCAAGACTGTGGTGAGGCCTGATGAGTCAGTCACGCACGCCGTAGCCCGGAGCATGCAGCTCGTTACAGACTGCTGATTAAACAACACTGGAATAGAAAATGAGCCTCACTGCCTGGTGTCAATGCCGGTCCGATGGATAGCAGCTGCCTGGGGTGGTGCTGTGTTGAGAAAGAATCTGAGGGTGTCTGTGGCTTCTGGGCAAGGGTGCCGTTAGAACTTAGTACCCTGTGCTGGGGCATCAGGGGCAGGGCTGGGGTATCAGTGGGAGGGTGAGAACAGCCATTTCTGGGCCATTATTGCTTTTCTGTTTCCTTCTTTCTGCTTCTTTCATTTCGAGTTTAAACATAATCAAAGGAGTGATGTTCTCACTGCTCTTTATCTGAGAGACATCCTGTCCTTTCAGGCTGTCTGGAGCTAACTATCATACCCCAGGTGTCGATCTTGCTGGTTTCCCTCTCACAAGGTAATACTATATATTTTCCAGTTCCTTATCACTCCCAGCTATCTCTGTCAGATTTGGGGGCCCGAGGGGGGTGCCCAGTAAGGGGGTCGCAGTGCAGTAAGTGGCAGGCCTGTATTCCATGTCTGACCCAGGCCTGCGTGAGTTCAAAATCCAGCTCTTTCTGCCGCATGGAAGCCTGGGCTGTGGGTGCTCTCCATTGCCAGATAGAGTTAACCCCATCTGCCTTGGGCTTTCTCCGGCACTACATATACACGCGTGGAGGTGAAAATGCTCTGATTTTTGTGTGCCTGGGAGCCGGTGAAGGTCTGGCACGGTGGTTGCATTGAATGATTAGTGAAGTGGAGCTCCCTCTGCCACCACCTTTACTGTTCTCCACATTCGATCTCCCCTAGAAACAGCCTTTGATGAGAACTGCAGTGTTTATCCAATGTGCTGACAGCCGTCTGCAGGTGGCCCGTGAGCTGACGCACGGGGAGTGTTGCACTTTCAGTTTCCATCTAGTCTTCCTGTGGGGTTTTGAAAAATCCCTTCCTTTTCAGTGTTCTCATGTCCCCCTCTGAGAAATGGGGTGCTGGCCTATGGGGCCTGGCGTTGCCTGCTGGCCCAGGAGGAGCAGACTGTTCCGAATGTCCCAGGTACACAGTGGTGTTAAATAGATGTTGCTAATCTCTGTCCCGTTCATTTGTGGCGTGGCCACCGGAACGTCATCTCTGGCCTGTGAATAAACAGGATGTAGTTAGAGCCAGTAGTTCCTGGGCAGACCCAGTTGTTAAGGATCTTTGGTTTGCTTACATGCCTCTAATTTTGTTTGTTTACCAATAAACATGTGCCCTGCTCAGAAGCATCACCAATGACAGTGACCCAGGCCCAGGTTGCCTGTGGACATGCCTCGGGAGTGTTCCCACCTCCTTGGCCCCACAGCGGGGGTAGAGGGTGGGCCGTCCCTCCTCTTCCTCAGAGTCTCGCTCCCTGGGCCTCTCCAGGCACTCGCGATGGGTGAGGCCCTGGGAGATGCAGCCTGTGGTGGCTGTTGGAGAGGCCCTGGCAGCCTGGAGGGGGAGAGAGGTGTGTGGCCAAACCACAGTAACCCAGCATAATCGAGCGATCGGCCACATGGGACAGATGCCTTGGAGATTCACAAAGGAGAGAGAATTTTGCAAGTTGAGGAAATCAGGGACCATCTCCGCAGGCAGAGTCTCCAGACTGTCTGTAAGGCACAGGTAAAGGGCATGGGAGCCGAGGAGCCCAGGAGTGTGTCCCGGGCAGAGGGAGCCGTGGGGACATACAGCCCCACTGGTCAGCACAAGGCGTGAGTGCCGCTGGGCAGGGAAAGAGTGGGGTCCTGGCTCAGCCAGGATGAGGAGTGTGGGACAGCAAGGGAGAAAGCCTGAGGTTGCGAGGTCACCTGAAATGTGCCTTCGAAATGGTCCAGGTCTAGGCATTGGCAGTTAACGGGCAGTGGTGGGTGGGATATGCAGGTCACATGAGCAGAGGGCAGCGGCAGCACCCATGACCGCTCTCCTGAGCTCCACGCTGGGCCCTGTTCCAGAGAGTTGAATTTGCTCCAGGCTGCATGGCTAGAATGTGGTGGGGCTAGGACAGGAAGCCAGGCAAGCTGGCCCAGAGCCGGGTCCTTACCTGTGACCTCAGGAATGAGAGACTCAGGGGGGCGTCTCCATCCTAGGTCAGGCAGCAGCAGCGGGTCCCAGGAGCCCTGGAAGCCCCCTGGCTAGATGCTGGAGGAGGCGGGGGCCCTGCCCTGTGACGTGGTCCCTGCAGGCCCCATTCTAGAATTTTCATATTCACACTCGGCCCATTCCTTCAACAAATCTCTGCACTCAAAGAAACAAAAACAAAACCACCAATAAGTGAGTAAACATCTAAACTGAAAACATGGACACGTTACATAATGTTTATTTAATTTGCAAAAGCTTCACTGTGGGGTTTGAGTAATTGGCTCCCAAGTGCCTATGAAAAATATTCAAATATTATGGATAAGAAGTTTTGTGAAGGGCGGAAAAATAAAGCTTTCACTGAACAGACCGAGATACACTTACATGCTTGAAGTATTTAAAATGTTTCCAGTTTTCTCCCTGCCTCTCCTATGTGTCAGTGAATTTAATGATAACCGTCAATCATCTAAAAAGATATCCTTGTGGCAGCTGGTAGCATTGAATTGTATTGTAGGACTTACTGAAGGGGATGAAAATTGAATGTACTAAAGTTCATGTGTACAAAGCAAGAAAATTATAGAATTGATTAATTTATCCCCCAAGCAAGAAAATTATAGAATTGATTAGTTTGTCCCAACGGGGTGCTTTCCTTTAAGAAGGAGTCTCCTAAATATGATTAGACATTGCATTGAAGTTCCTTGTTTTTACACTGTTAGCAGACCCTAGAGGCCAGGGAGGCTCGGGGAAGAAGGGGTTCTGGGAGAGAGCGGGATGAGAACATCTACTGAAGTGTCCCCAGATCAGTCGGGCTGGGCACTATGGCTCGAGCCTGTGATCCCAGCACTTGGCAAGGCCGAGAAGTGAGGATCACTTGAGGCCAGGAGTTCTTGGCTAACCTGGGCAATGTAGGGAGACCCCTATCTCTACAGAAAATGAAATAAAAAAATTAGCTGGGCCTGGTGGTGTCTAGGCTGAGGTGGGAAGACTGCTCGAACCCGGGAGTTCCAGGTTATAGTGAGCTATGACTGTGCCACCTGCACTCCACCTTGTCTCTAAAACAAGAGAGAGAAAAGATCAGTCCGAGCAAAAATGACCAGCCTTTCCCAAAGTGTGCTACATGAGGAGAAATAAAGAGTTTTAGAAGTAAACACGACTGGGGAACGCTGGCTGAACGTCAGTCAGGTTTCTTCTGCTCTAAACTCACCTCCTATTTTGTGACTCTCTAAGGACAAGGTTCCTGTTCCCTGCATTTGCTTGCCCAGCCGCCCTTTGGGTTGGACAGGGTGACAGTGCACAACGCTAGGGCTCCTAGGAACACGCTTTGGGAAATGCAGCGTCAGTCTCCACGGAGAGGACGTTGTGTAGATTTCCCTTTATTGGATGACCTTGGTCATGGAGCACAGATGTAGGCACGGAGTCAGGAAGGAAAAGGGTCTTTCTCCATGGCGGGAGAAATCTTGAAGGGACAGAGGAATGGAGGGAGAGGAAAGACCAAAAAGTCTGAAGGAAAGTCCCTCCTTGTCACCAGGTTGCCACCTGCAAGAGCAGAGACTCACCTGTGGTGCTCCCAGGGAAGGGATGGGGTCAGACAGAAGTCACAGGAATGTAGGTCCCAATGTTAGATGAGAAAGACCTATGTGATGGTGAGCCTTCTGTAGAGAGGAGAGACCTATCCGATGGTGAGCCTTCTGCAGAGAGGAGAGACCTATCCGATGGTGAGCCTTCTGCGGAGAGGAGAGACCTACCCGATGGTGAGCCTTTTGCAGAGAGGAGAGACCTATCCGATGGTGAGCCTTCTGTAGAGAGGAGAGACCTAGCCGATGGTGAGCCTGCTGCAGAGAGGAGAGACCTATCTGATGGTGAGCCTTCTGCAGAGAGGAGAGACCTATCCGATGGTGAGCCTGCTGCAGAGAGGAGAGACCTATCCAATGGTGAGCCTTCTGCGGAGAGGAGAGACCTATCCGATGGTGAGCCTTCTGCGGAGAGGAGAGACCTATCCGATGGTGAGCCTTCTGCGGAGAGGAGAGACCTATCCAATGGTGAGCCTTCTGCGGAGAGGAGGGACCTATCCGATGGTGAGCCTTCTGCAGAGAGGAGAGACCTAGCTGATGGTGAGCCTTCTGCGAGAGAAGAGACCTATCCGATGGTAAGCCTTCTGCAGAGAGGAGAGACTTATCCGATGGTGAGCCTTCTGCAGAGAGGAGAGACCTATCCGATGGTGAGCCTTCTGCAGAGAGGAGGGACCTATCTGATGGTGAGCCTTCTACAGAGGGGAAGGACCTTGATCAGAGGCTTGCCAGGAATTTTGAAGGAACAACAGTTGGATGGACCAGGAGTGGGACTGAGATGACCTTGGAAACGATGCCCTTCAATGACTTCATCATCAGATAGACAGCTCCCCCAGGAAGCAGGATTCCATTAACAAAACCTCCTTGTGCTGCATCCAATCAGGTGCACTGTTAACTTGGCTAAGGATCAGCTTATCCAAATGCTGCCTAATTTCTTTCTCCTCCTGGGCCGGTGGGGCCTTGATAGTTTTGCTGACTGGTTTAACAGCTCTCTGTGGAAATGAGAAAATCATTCAATCAGGTGAAATGGATTTGGGATGAGCAAAGAGCTTTTTCCGGTGTGGATATTTTAGAAATGCCTGTACCATGTAGATTACAGTAGTTAGAATCTTGGGACATTCTGATGAAATGCTGGAAATCTCATAAGCTGAATAGGGTGGAGTCCTTTCGTTTAATTTGGGATCCAGATTTGAACCTTGTTTACTTAGATTTGCATCAGTGATGAGAGAGGCCCTAACTTCAAATGTGTTTTATCAAATAAAATCAATTTATGGAATATAATATATTTAGATTCAAATAAAAAGCTTACTGTTTGGTTCACTAAGGGCACCTCGGGTGGTTCTCAATAGGCAGCCCCTGTCCCTTCAGGGTGTTAGGAAATACCTAGGGGCAGAAAGGGCCCTGACTTAATGCACTGTCCCCTCTGGGGAATAAGATCACCTTAGCAGGCTGGCTGCAGTGGCTCACGCCAGGAGGGTGGATCCCTTGAGTTCAGGAGTTCAAGACCAGCCTGAGACCCCGTCTTTACCAAAAATAGAAAAAACTAGCCGGATGTTGTAGTGGGCACCTGTAGTCCCAGCTACTCAGGAGGCTGAGGCAAGAGGATGTCTCGAGCCCAAGAGATTGAGTTTGCTGTGAGCTATGACGATGCCACGGTAGTCTAGCCAGGGTGACAGAGTAAGACTCTGTCTCCCTCCCCCCCAGAAAGATTGCCTTTGCAGGTGGGGAGCTCGTGGGTCTGTGACTTGCTGGTGAAGAGCAAACAGATAAAAGGAGGGGGTGACATTAGGGGGCCGGCAGGATGTCCACCCCACAAGTGCCAGGCACAGCCTCACCCAACACAGATGGCTTCTTGCTACATGTCCTGTTTTTTTTTTTTTTTTTGGTTCTATATTTTGGCTTTTAGAGTTTGCATGTTTGATTTAAAAGCTCTCTGTGGAAATATTCTGTTCATCCTTCTATCAGAGCGCCCTGTACCAGGCAGGGGTAGACTTTCCCAGAACTGGGGGTGGGCTGGGGGCACAATTTAATATCTGGGATACTAGGGCCTAACGTCCGGGTCTCCTTGCTGACCCATGGGGTGGGGGTGGGGCAGCTGGAGTTGGGTATATAAACAATCTATTCCTTCTAAGTAAACCAAGGACTCGACCGGTAGTTCCTGAGCCATTGAAAATCCCAATTTTGCAGGTCCATGGGTTTACTTAGCTTTATTACCCATTTGGCCAGAGTTGTTTCTGCTAACGCTGAACAGACCTTGACCTTGACCCTGACCCTGACCCAGACCCTTTGCTGTGAGGTGGCAGGAGAGCTACAAGCCATGCAGACCTCTTGGCCCCCACTGGATTTGCTCTTCATCCCCCAGCGCTTGTTCTCAGCTCCTGTGCCCCAGGCCTGGTGGACCCCGCATTTGACATCTACCCCCCGACCTCAGAGCCCCTCTGCCCTCCCTCCTGGACTGTGGCCTCTGCTGGGGAAGGGCCAGTGCTGTCCTTGTCCTGGTGGCTCTGGGTCCCTGTGTCTTCAGCCACTCCCTTCCACTCAGGGCAGCAGAACTCCAGGGTGGAATTGGGGAGCTGGCTGGCTTGGGTTTGAGGCTCCTCTGCCCTGACTTCAGCCCCATCTGGATCAGGAGTGACAGTGGGTTTCTTCCTCTCCAGAAGACAATAGCAGTGAGGGCAGAGGGCAGTGAAAGGAGGGACCCGACCTTGAGGGGCGCCTGGAAAGGGCGTCCCTGGACATGGTGGCTGAACAGAAGGCACCATGGAGGGTGGGGATGGATGCATGTGGAATTCTACCCAAAGTCTTCTCTTGAAATTGCAGGGCATGGTGGCTGTTCCAATTGAAGAAGGCCAGCTAGTGGGGGATCTGGTTGTGGAAGTTTGAGTAGGGCCCAGAGCTTGCCGCATTCCAGAGAAACTGCAGTGAGCTGGAGGTTGGTGACTAAAGAGACTGCAGGGACCCCGGCCTCAGAGAGCTGGAGGTTGGTGACTAAAGAGACTGCAGGGACCCCGGCCTCAGAGAGCTGGAGGTTGGTAACTAAAGAGACTGCAGGGACCCCGGCCTCAGAGGAACCTCACAGCCTATCTCCAGTAAAATGTCCAGGCTTCCAAACGGAGTGCCCAGGCAAACAGGAAAGCAGTGATGTTTTTCGGAGAGAGGCTTTCCACAAATGCAGGAGAATAGGCAGAGATGTTACCCTTTAGTGCTTCTGGTTAGAGATTTCACCAGTTTCCGAGGGAGACTGGATTAGAAGTTAAATGTGGTGGCACCTGTAGCTCAGTCGTTAGGGTACTGGCCACACACACCGAGGCTGGCGGGTTGGAACCCTGCCCGGGCCAGCTAAATGATGACAACTACAACAAAAATATAGCTGGCTGTTGCGGTGGCCACCTGTAGTCCCAGCTACTTGGGAGGCTGAGGCAAGAGAATGGCTTAAGCCCAAGAGGTTGAGTTTGAGCTGTGATGCTACAGCACTCTACTGAGGGTGACATAGTGAGGCTCTGTCTCAAAAAAAGAAAAGTTAAATGCCAAAATCACTCTTTTTTGCAGTTTTTTTTTTGTTGTTGTTGTTGGCCGAGGCTGGGTTTGAACCCGCCACCTTCGGCATATGGGGCTGGCGTCCTACTTCTTTGAGCCACAGGCACCGCCCCCAAAATCACTCTTGATATACTTCTTACTTTTGGGTAGTATATTCTCTTCCTGCCTGCAAAGTAATCTGTCTAGTAAACTATGGCTACCTTGGTCTATAGAAAGGATGCTGAGGCTGGCAGTCCTCTGTCCTCACTGTCCTCTCCCCCAACCCAACCTCCAGTCCCAGAGTCTGACACCCTCTTATCCACTCTTGGTGTTGCCCTGAAGATGTGTGCATGCACACACACGCAGACACACGCATGCTCACACATGCTCACAGGCACACACGTGGCCCAGATATGTGCTGAGACCACCCGGGGCTCTTACTCCAGGAAAACCAGTACCCCGTGAGTCGGAGAAGCATCGGCCCACTTGGTGGGGGGAAGAATCTGCTAGAAGAGAAGAGTTTGCTTCTCCCCCTTCCCCGGTGAGTGTGGGAGGATGTGTCATCCCCAGGCGAGGAGAATGAGCTGAGTGCTACCATAATGAGTCACTCAGGGTAACTCAACAAACTCCTACAGGCTCTGAAAAATGTTAATGCTATTTATGAATTCCACTGGCGTCTAAGAGGAAATAGTTGAAAGTTAATGGCCAGAAGTCAAAGAGAAGTGAACTTGGGCCTCCTCTCTGCTCTGGTGAGCCAGCTGAGTCCCTTCCAGGGGAGGACCCTGGAAGACCATTTCAGTGCCTGACTTCAGCGCCCCTCCCTTAGTCTCAGTGCAGGGGAGGCAGTTGGCAAATGAGAAATAATTAGAGTAAGTGGCCCGGACAAGGTGCCACCGTGCACTGTACCAAGCTGCTGATGGAGAGCAGAGACCTTCTTGGGCTTTCTCCCATCTCTTTCTCAGCCAGGTCCCCCATCTCTTATTCACAACTTTCTTGGGGTTCCTGAGCTTTCTTTCCGCTGTTCATGGACATTTTTGAGGCAGGAGAGCAGAATGCTCACAAGGTCAGTGTCAGCTCTGGCTACCAAGTTCAAGTCTTAGCTCTTCCATTTCTCTGCTGTGTGACCTTGGGCAGAGTTTTTAACCTCTCTGTGGCTCTGTTTTCTACTTGTAAAATTAAGATTCATACAGCACCTACCTTTCAAAGTGGCTGTGAGGGCTCAGTGGATTAACACTTATATAAAATGCTTGCCGGAGTGCTGGGCCCCAACAGGTTCCCTTGTACTGTCTTTTTCTTTTTTTCCCTTTTCTTTTTTTGAGACAGAGTCTCACTCTGTCACCCAGGCTAGAGTGTTGTGGGGTCAGCCAAGCTCACAGCAACCTCAAACTCCTGGGTTCAAGCAATCCTCCTGCCTCAGCTTCCCAAGTTGCTGGGACTACAGGTGCCGGCCACAACACCTGGCTAATTTTTCTACTTTTAGTAGCGATGGGGTCCTGCTCTTGCTCAGGCTGGTCTTGAACTCCTGAGCTCAAGGATCCTCTCACCTCACCTCCCAGAGTGCTGGGGTTGTAGGACTAAGCTGCCACACTCAGCCTCCTAGTACCGCCTTTCTTTTGGTCCATCCATTGGCACCTGTAACTTCTTGTCACAGGGGCATAAAAAGATGCCTAGAATCTGTAAGTGTAGAGGGGGGCACTGCAGATCAAGCAAGGGGCATAGCTGGGTGCGGGGGGGTGGGGGGGGCAATCAGGTACTAGAGAGTTCTGCAACTGTACGGGCTCACCCTTCACACCTGCTGTGTCCACACTCTGTCTTCTCCAGCTGTGTCCCTGCCTGCATCTAGGCCTCTGCCTCTGTCCCGTGTCACCTCCCGACAGCCTGGACAGCCTCCTTCCCTCTCCCTGTCTTGGTTTCCTTTAGTGCTTCCCACCTCCTGTGGGATCAGATCTGATGGTTCATAACGTATCTCCCCTCCCCTCACTAGGCTGCAGGTGCTGTGGGAGCCGGACTGTGGTCTGCTGTCCAGTGCTGGATCCTCAGCAGTGCCTGGCTTCTGGCAGGCACACACAGATTTTTTGAAATGAATAAACCAATCTAAGAATCATCACCTCATTTTCCTTTTGAATAAAATCTTCATAAGGGATGGGCATTCCCTTCAACCTCGTGACAGGAGATATTTAAAACTTGAAAGGCTATACTATTGTTAAGAATTAATTATTCTGGGCAGTGCCTGCAGCTCAGTGGGTAGGGTGCCGACCATCTACACTGAGGCTGGTGGGTTCAAACCTGGCCAGGGCCCGCTAAACAACAATGACAACTACAACAAAAAAATAGCCAGGTGCCTGTAGTCCCAGCTACTTGGGAGGCTGAGGCAAAAGAATCGCTTGAGCCCAAGTTTGAGGTTGCTGTGAGCTGTGACACCACAGCACTCTATGGAGGGCAACAAAGTGAGACTCTGTCTCAAAAAAAAAAAGAATTAATTATTCTTTTACATAATATTCACACAATTTCCTAGACTAGGCATATTTATTACCTAAAATGAATATTCTTTTTTTTTTCTTTTTTGAGACAGAATCTTACTCTGTTGCCCTGGGTAGAGTGCCGCGGTGCCATTATAGTCCACTATAACATCAAACTCTTGGGCTCAAGTGAGCCTCCTGCCTCAGCCTCCTGAGTAGCTGGGAATACAGGTGCCTGCTATGACATCTAGCTAGTTTTTCTTTTTTCCTTTTCCTTTTTCTTTCTTTCTTTTTTTTTTTTTTTTTTTGAGAATGTCTCACTTTGTCACCCTCCGTAGTGTGCTGTAGTGTCACAGCTCATAGCAACCTCAAACTGTCAGGCTCAGGTGATTCTCTAGTCTCATCCTCCCGAGCAGCTGGGACTACAGGCGTCCATCACAACACTTATCTATTTTTAAGAGATGGGGTCTTGTACTTGCTTGGGCCGGTCTTGAACCTGTGAGCTCAGGCAATCCACCCACCTTAAGTATTACAGGTGACACCCAGCAATTTTTAGATGTGAGCTCTAGCTCTGGCTTAGGCTGGTCTCAAACTGCTGAGCTCAAGCAATCCACCTGCCTCGGCCTCCTAGGTAACTGGGATTACAGGTGTGAGCCACCTCGCCCAGCCCTACCTCGTTTTTCTATTTTTAGTAGAGATGGGGTCTTGCTCTTGCTCAGCCTGGTCTCAAACTCCTGAGCTTAAGGGATCCACCAGTCTGGGCCTCCCAAAGTGCTGGGATTACAGGTGTGAGCCACCATGGCCTAACATAAATATTCTAATGTGGCATCAGCAGGAAGCCTGTGTTCCCTTCGATTATATTCCATGACCATGCACCTGCAACACAGGGGGCTCTGAGTAAGCAGTAGTGGTGTTGAATCAAACCCTGCGACGTCCTGAAACCTGGCGGTTCCATAGGTTGTTTTCTGACTGCTCCAGAAGAGACGCCCTCAGGGCTGCAACCTCTCTGATCTCAAACCCTCGTTTGAACTCCTGGCATTTTACGTTGCAACCTCTCATTTGGTGTTTAATTGTGCACTGTCAGGAGACATCTCTTGAGCCACTGTCTTACTCTTGTTTTATTTATTTTCTATATAGCTGTAGCTTTCACTTCTCCTAGTTTGCAGCCTGCCCAAGGGCAGGAAACATAGAATGTGATCACTAATTGTGTTTGCCACTGGGTGTTCACACCGCACCCAGCATCTCACGGGTTCATATTTGAGAGAAAAAAAAATGAATGAGAAGAAGCAGTATTGGGTACCACGGAGTTCTTGTGTTGGTCATTTATCCCTGTTGCCTTCACCCTAAAAACTCTTGTGGGTCTAGAGACTGATGTGGATGTTGGTAACGATTTTCCTTTGAAAATGTTGATGGATATCCTGGTATCTCATTTCAGAAATCTTGGAAATGTCTCTCTCTGGAGACCAAGGACCAGCTCAGTCATTCCAGAAAATTTTTTATAATTTTTTTGTCTTATTTTGTTTTAGTGATTCTTGAATCATTGCCCTTTTTGCTCATCCTTTTTCCAACACGTGACGTTCCTTTAGTTAGGAGTTCAAGGTCAAGGAGGCTGAGAAAGGTCATTGTGAAAAGCGGCTTATGGAGGGAGACTTTGGCATTGATTTTGGAGCAGAAGCAAGGGCTTCATAAATTCATTGAACGCTAGAGATGGAAAGAGCATCAATACAGCTCTAACGTTTTATTCCTTAAAAAGCTAAGAAGCCAAGATTTTCTAAAAAGGGGCCATTGAGACGTATTTCATTATCGTTATTACAGATTAGAAACGTCCACATTTGTAGCATACCTTAGGAGTCTCCCCATTGTAGGTGGGGTTTTCTGCAGAGAAGCAGGATAGGTTTTCTGCGGACGTGTCTGGTGATTTGTAGCTTGTTTCTCGCTTTTTAAATTTAAGTAATTATAAAAGAGAAAATACAAATGCTGTATGGAAAGATATCTGGAAGAAAAGCCAGCCAGAATTCACAAGGGGATTAAATAGAAAGATAATGGTTTCTATTCAATTATTAAGAATAATATGAGTCCCGGGCGAAGTCTTAGATACGGCACAGGCTCTCGTAGTAAAGTGAAAACAGGAGTCGGAAGCAGCAGACGGTGCCAGGGTGCTTTGCAGGGGTGGCGGCTAAGTGCCCTGCTGGAAAGAGCCTAAGTGGATCTGGGAGAAACGGGCCTGGCTTCCTGTTAAGTTGTGAGACCCGCTCAGTTCAGGAGATGCAGGGAGGCTGGTCTGTAGTTTAGTTGGGTTTAATTGCTTTGCAATGTTTTGGCTCCAAGAAGGGAAAACTGGTGCAGTCAGCACTGAGCCAGCAGGGGCCCAGAAGAAAGGGAAGAAGCAGATTTCACAGCAGAGGGTCCCTTGGGCTCTGTCTACCTCATTATCCGTCCTTGGGGTTGAATGAAGATCCAGGGCTTAGCACCTGCTTCCTGGAGCTTCTGCCTCCTGGTTCAGAAGGGTAGACTGAAGTCCGGGTTTGACATCCCTGTTATAATTCTAGAGAACACAGTTGGAATAGACAGGGATGATCCTTTCCAGGCTCTATTTGCCCACTGCTCTCAGGAAGGATGGTTTCTGGTCAATCCCTTCTCCTTAAGCCCTGGAGGGTCTAAGTTCACATTTCTGCCCTGAACACATCTCTGATCTGCGGCTGGAGTCCTTTATGAATAGAAAGAATGACAAATTATTAAAGATGCTCTCGTTACAACAGATTTCCAAGATGGAACAATTCTTACAGGAGAATATTGAATTCCACTTTTCTCCACTTGAGGCTGTATAATGGCACAGAACCCAGAGCAGCTCCCTTTCCTGGGCTTCATACACCACCCAGGGCTCCATATTACTCTTGGGTGACTTTGGGCAAATTACTGAACGTTCTCAGGCCTCAGTTGCTTCTTCTGTGAAATGGGAATAATAACGGTAGCTCCCTGGGAGGGCAGGAGTGAGGAGCAAACGTGTTAGGGGATCTAACATGCTCAGGGCGGTGCCCAGCTTGTTCCCTGTCACTGTTATTTTCTCTTCCATCTGTATCTCATCACTGCAGTGACTTGTCCTGGGCAGAGGCCCTGGATGGGGCCACACGGCGCGAACCTAATGGATTCCCCAAGGCCGCCAACCCCAAGCTGGGAAGCCTGGCTTCAGAGGCTGGACCAATGCTGAGAGGTATAGGCCCCTCCAGAACCTCAGGCAGGGCTCCCTGTGGTTCGAGATGAGCCACCACCTTGGCTCTGGACTTCCAGAGCAAATTATTTAAATAAAGGAAAGAGGTCTGAGCAGGTTCCTGGTTGGCCCTGCCTGCTCCAGATGATGGCTCCGATAAGGCAGGATTCATTTCTAAGGAAGGGCAGGACCCTGGGTCACTCTAGGTGAGTGGGCCAGGCCTGGCTGCCTGACCTCTGGGCATCCTTCAGAAACTCTTAAGCCCTAGAGTTCACTGCCAACACCCAAGCCTGTGTGGCAGTGGGGGGAAAAAGTTTCCCTATTATCCCAGTCCACGTGAGTCTGATTCTGCAGTTTCTCCCAGGTGCGCTGCCCTGCCCCCACCCTGCAGGGGGCGGCTCCTGGGATGTTTGGAAACACAGGAGGTAGTTAGCAGAGCCGCCCATGCATGTTTCCCAGAAACGCGTGTAATCTCTGTGCTAGTCTGAGCTCCCCAATCAGCAATATGTTCGGAGGTGTCAGTTCTAAATGTAGCCTGTTCCTCGCACAGCGGGGGAAATGAAAAGGCACAGCTCTGCCACACGGGCAGCACACTGGGTGATGGGGGTGCGTGTGGAATTACCTTCATGCACCTGCGTGGCACCCCAACATCTCACCCTCTGCAGAGGGGCGTGAACTATTGTGAAATTATCAGCCTCATGCCTTGGGAGAGAAGGCACAGACTTACTCCGCTGGGCCTGGCTGGCAGTGTAGGACTAATGGAGATCAGGGTGCAGAGTCCTTTCTGTGCAGCACAGCCCAGGGCCCTGGGATGGGTGTCACCGATCACTTCTCCTCCTGGGAAAGGACAGTAGTCCCAAGGCTGATTCCACAGGGGCCATGACAGCTTGTGGGGAAGTGAGCAATTTACTCAGCCAGACCTGAGCATCTGGTTGTTTCCTCTCTTTTTCTTTCACTGCCATGGCTCATTTTAAACTCTGGATCCATTTGGATTCCACTCTGGGCTTATTTGGATTCCAGTCCACCTCACATTTACAGAGCCCTGCTGTGTGGCCAGCACTGTGCTGACACTCCTGTCTGTTGTTTTGACCAGGCCTGGCTGGGGCTCCTGTTTGCTTGATTTGGGGCATATAACTCCATCCTGTTCAACTCAGGAACCACCTGGGGGTTCCACATTGGATGGATGGTAGGAAATACCTCATCTCATACTCACCTTCCTGCCCAAGGAGTCCTAGGTGGTCGCAGAACTGCTTGGCAGAAGCATCTGTCTGGTCTCAAGGCCTTTAGTTCTTTGGGAATTCTGGTTCTGGTTTCTTTTCTACAAAGAGAAGCTGAAATTTGTTACTGTGCATAAAACCTTCTGTTCTCTTCATCTGGTTATTGGATGAGAAACACTGATGCTTGGATGCCCATTTCTTTCTCACTGTTGGGAAAATACTCCTGTCCCCTGCAGACTTGCCATGTGGGCCCCTTGCTGCCCTTCTCTCCAGCACAGGGACTGGTTGCTGGGCTGCTGGCATAGCCACCACGGGGGCGCCCAGACTTTGATTGGATCTACCTGTTGGCAAACTCTTGGCTGCGGGCTCTGCAGTGCTAGAGTTAGTGAGGGTTTCAGAGCATCTAATGTGAAAATAGGAAGAGGGGCAGGTGCCAGGTATATAAAAAGCACGTTGATTTTTCACACTGGGAGTGGGAAAAAATTCTCAATATTAAAAAGTAGCCAAGATGGGAAGATAGCTTGAGGCAGCTGTTCAAGACTAACCTGGGCAACATAGCAAGACCCCATCTCTACAAAAAATTAAAAAAATAGCTGAGTGTGGTGGTGCTTGTAGTCACAGCTACTTGGAGGCTGAGGCAGGAGGATCCTACCAGCTCAGGAGCTTGAGGCTGGAGGGAGCTTTGATCACACCACTGCACTCCAGCCTGGGTGGGCAGAATAAGACCCTGTCTCAAACAAAAAGAAAAACAAAACAAAAGAAACCCCACAAAAATAGACCCGGCATGCAAAACTCTTTCCATGACCCAGGTCCAATTTTGAAAGGACCATTTGTATTCAATCTGGGGAATAAGGGAAACCCCTGTCTGTATGGGAAGGGAAAAACCCTAAATTCAGCCTTGCCCCCTCCCCTCCCCCTCCTCCAGTGATCTCGGGTTTAGTATCAGCCTCCCTGGAAGCACTTTTCTCGTGGGTTTAAAAATAGACCCCAGAGCTGCCAACCCTCTTAAAAGGAACATGCTGGAGATCAGTGCCAACTCTGTGGAGCCCGATCCCGGCTCCGGTCACCTCCTTAAATAGACCCCCTCCCCCTGTACCAGCCATCCCTCTCTCCAGCTAGGCCAGGTGCCCAGGGTTACTTAAGCAGCCACGGGGCAGTCCCCACACAAAGTTAAACAGAAAAACAGCCAAGAGTCTCTTTTCTTCTCCATTCTCCTACCACTACTATCAAGGTGAAGAAGGAATGACAATGTTTTCAGGGAGTCAGGCCGGATTTCTTATTCAAGGTAGTGTTTGTATGGAACATTCTGTAAAGCTCCTTCCTCATTAGTATGTGGGAGGGGGGGTTGAGGGAGGGATAACATTTCCCCAGCAGCGATGCTCCTAATAGCTGACACACTGCCCAGGGTGGGGCTGTTGTCTGGCCCTGAGTGCTGATAAGCTGAGCGGCCTTTCTCAGGAAAGGGTGGAGTTCCCAGGGCCCACCCTTATCGGTGGCGCCCAGGTCTCTGGGAGCAGGGCCGCCTCCCTGGGCGGGCGAGGGACAGAAGAGACAGAAGCACCCCCAGTGCTGGTCAGCAGGCCACGCAAAGCCAGCACTGGGACTCCTGCAAGAGGATCCGTCAGGCTGGGGGCTGGGGGCATGGTGGCAGCTGTGTCTGGGGCTTGGGAATTGTTTGTTTGCTGCAGAGAAAATGGAAATCAGAAAGAGTGAATTACGAGCCCAGGGGTCCAGGTGCCTCAGTGGAGCGTGGGGGTTTCTTGAGGTCCTGTTTTTGACCAGGGGCGTTAGACTCTGGGAAAGCAGTGACCAGGCCCTGATTTTCCAGTGTTGAATCAAGATCAGTCAGAAAACCCCACGCCTCTGAGGGAGAACTTCACCTTTAACAAAAGCTTTAGTTGAGCAAAGGAAGGGAGGTGGGGGAGGGAAAAAGAGCATCAACTGTCATTAACTGAGCACCTGCTATGTGCCAGAAGTGGTGCTGGGCATTTTTACATTATTCTCCCAGTACTTGGAGACATGGGTAAAGTTATTTGTATTTTATGGATAAGGAAACCAGCACACAGAAAAGTTATTTCCCTTATCAAAAGTTAGCTCAACAGAAGTAAACCTAATAACTTCAAATATTTTAAGAAGCTGTCTGGAAAAACAAGTAATGGTGTTTTATTAAGTTAGTTCTAGGTTTGTCTTGATTCCACAAAAGGTTACAACAGGGCAGTTTTTGCTGCAGGTGCCAGAAAGCCCTTCTCTGGGATCCCTGTGCTGTCCCTGCAGGGTGGAGCCGCCTGTGTCCCACTCAGGCTGGCTCTTGCTCCCGCAAAGTGTCCATGGGGCACAGTCATCTGAGATCCCACTCGGCTGGGACCCTCCAGGTCCAGCTGTGCTCTCTGGCCCCCTGGTGTCTCAGGGCCCCTCTGTCCTGGAAACAGCCCACTGCCCCCAAGCTGGAAGCGAGCTGTGGGCAGTAAGTGTGGCACTGGGACCTCCTTCCTGTTCTCCTTCTCACACAGCTGCATGTGCCCTGGAGGACAGAACCTCACCACCAACACCTCCTGCTTGTCTGCAGACAGAACTGCAAAAAGACAGCAGGTAAAATATTTAGCAAGATTGGAAAAGACCCGCAGACTCCATGAAGCCACGGGACAGAATGTGGTTTGCTGTTTCTGCTGGGAGGCTCCAGTCTTCTGTACCCCATTGGTCTTCCTCTCGGTTTGGTTCTGTCGTAGTGACTCTCCTCAGCCGAGCTCCTTGGCACACTAAATGCTCATAAAAAGCATAGCCTTGAAGTGTGGGAAAAAAAACCCTAGGAGACAGAAGGAGCAGGGTGCTGGCTGGTGGTGCAGTTGTGATGGAGGGCTCAGGGAGCCGTCGACTTGGGGGAGAGAAATAATGACTCATTTTCGGAATCCTTGGGGCCCAGAGAGACCCTTCCGAATCTGTTAGCGTACCTGGTGCTTCTAGATGCCATTATCAGATGGCGAGTTTTCTCTCCCTGCTGTCTGGAAGGATCTCCAGCAAAGACGCACCCCCTTCTGAACAAATGAGTTCTATTATGTCACTTGTCTCTTACAGCTGGAAAGTTCTTTCTGTCAAGTCTAAATCTTTTCAACCCCAAGACTTACCGTCTCCTTAGAATGCGTGGAAATGGTGGGTGGATCGTCCTTTAAACACCAGTCAGCAAGCATTGTGCTGGTCACCAGGGGAAGCGGATGGGCACATGACAGCGAGGGGACAGGAACACAGAACATGTGACACAAGTTGTCTCTGCCTATGAGACATGGTGCCAGGCTGCCACGCCTGGGACAGGCCACTGCACAATTAGCTCTGCCCTGGGGTTCCAGGCTGCTGTGCTGGGGGACTTTACATTTCAAGGGCTACTTCTTTGGCCTTTCCTTCTTCAGTGTCCATCATCCCAGTTCATTCACGTCAGGCCTCACCCAGCAACACATCTGTAGTTGTATCCTTTCTCCTCCTCTCGGGCCTCTCCTGACTCATCGCATACCCAAGTTTCAAAGTCTTATTCTTAATGAGGTCACAGCTAATGTCGAGAATTCTTGGCAGTCCTGAGAACTAAAGTCCTCTGGTAATACCTCAGCCATCTATCTCTCCCATTACACTCACGATGCTATGGGTTACATTCAGCTTCTGGTCCACTATGACCGTCTCCTCCTTTTCTGGGTGATTGCACATAACCCACAGCATTGTGTAATATAAAGAACACAGCTTATAACTTACAAGAACTGAGTGCCAAAATGGGACTGGGGACATTTTGCTGTTGTACTTTGAATATTTTACTTAGGAGATCTTACTAAGAGAGATATTCTGTATAATTAGAACTCTTACAAGTCAATAATAAAACAAACAATCCAATTAAAAAGTTGGCCAAAGGGAGGAGGGGGGGAAATTGGCCAAAGGCTTGAACAGCTATATCACCAAAGAAGATATATGGATGGTAGATGGGCGCCTGAAAAAGATGTTTAACATTATTAGTTATTAGGGAAATACAGATTAAAACCACAGTGAGATACTACTACACATCTCTTAGGACGTCTAAGTTAAGATTAATCATACTAAGTGTTGGTGAAGACGGCCACTAGGAGGCAGGGATCACGGGCATGAGGGAATGCTTAGAGGTCACTGGCATGTTCTTGCCTTGATGCAGTCATGGTTGCACGGAGGTATACATGTGCCAAAGCTTACCAAATTGTGCATTTTAAAATATGCAATTCATAGGATGTCGATTATCCCTCAAAGAGTTATTAAAAAATAGTCTTTCGGTTCATCGTGCAAGTCGGTTGTTTTGGTGTTTTTGAGAGTATCGTAGAGCTTATTCATCCACTTTAGCAGGGCACTCTCTCCCTCTGTAAATATTAATGTTAGAGAATGCTGTAGGGTCCCTGGAGATAGTCTACTGGGCTATGATCAGGGCTGTTCCTGTAACCATAATTTATTAATTGAAGCTTTCTGTGTAGAGGATTCTAGCAAGTATGGGAGGCAGTTTTCAGAGGTAGGAGGCCAGAGGCCTGTGGGGTGACCTGTGTCTTGGCAGTGAGGGCCTGGGGAGCAGGGGAGCCCCATGCCTTCCCATCCAGTCAAGACACTGCCTTCCAGGAGCTTGCTGTCCTCGTGTCCAGTTTCCAGCACTTGCCAGGGGCTGGAGGCTGGGGGGGCCTCCCTGAAGAATTCTGATGTTGCTTCTTCAAATGCCAGTGATGCCCCGCTGGGGGGGAGTTATATCACTGCAGGTCAGGTCACTCTTTCTGGCAGCAGCCTGGCCTTTTCTCTTGATCCTTACTCACTCCACATCTTTAGGACTTCTCCCAGTTGCTGTGCGATTTTGAAGCGTGCCTTGCTTGGTAACACACTCCCACTGTTTTCTGCCCCTCGGGCACACCCTCCACCGATATCTGTCCCTGACACTGAACACTTTGTCAGGGGTCTGGCCAGTGGGATTCATGGACAGACTCTGGGTCAGTTTGCCTTGGGGCCAGTTGGACCCACCACTTGTTAGTGGTGACACTGATCTTGCCTTAACTGCTCTGAGCTGGATTTCTTCATTCATACAGCTGTCCCAGCATTGTCTGGCTCACGGGTGGCAGTCAGGGTGAAATGAGGTAATTCAATAGGACCCTCGACTGGTCGGTGCTCTCAGCTGGTCAGCCCCCCCTCCCAATACACAGCTCCCTGTATACTCCAAAAGTGAGGGCACTGGGGTGGAGAAAGGAGGACTCGGTATGTATCTGGACTTGGAAGAGTGCAGGAAGCCAGGCTCATGATCCAAAAGCAGCTCTGAAGTGAGCAAGCTGCGCTGCCGGCCGCTGCCCTGGCACTGCTGACCATTTCTCAGCAGCAGAGCCCAGCCTGCTCATAACCATCCCTGGTCTGCCGCCCCGAAGTATTGGCAACCCCTGCCTTGTTTTTGACCTCATGAAAAGGCGAGGACGGTCCCAGAGCAGAATCCTGGGAGCAAACTTCATGTCCCCAGTCCTGTGTGACGATGGCGTTTCAGCATCAGAAACCCGGGCGGTAGTGACGGGTCTGCCCCTGGCTTCCGGCTGCCTTTCGCGCGGCGGCTCTCTGGCCCAATCTGGAATCGGCTGATTAACTGGTATCTCAGGACACGCTGTAAGAGCTCAAAACACGCGAATTGGTTATGGGGCATAAATAGACTTTGCTGAGCTCACCCTGGACATCTCTGCAGGCCCCAGGCCCGCTCCCTAGGGCAGCCGAGTGGCGGGAGGCAGGGCGGGCGCGCCGCGCAGCTTGGAGCTTCCCCACCCCCCCATCGGCCGCGTGGGCCTCCCCTCTGCAGCCGCAGGACGCCCGCCCTGCGCCCGCCGGCCACCCGGCACCTGCAGCTGGGGCCGCGCCCCCGCCCGCACCCCGCCCGCACCCCGCCCGCACCCTGCTCGCACCCTGCCCGCACCCCCGCCGCGGGGCTTGGCAGCAGGTGCCTGCTCTCCGGAGAGCGCCTCCCATTAACTTTCCCGTCTGACAGAATAATGGAGAGAAAATGAAGGGATCCCATTAGCGGCGGGGCGGGCGGAGGGTCCGGGGCGCCAGAGCGGAGCCGAGAGGAGGGCGCCTGTATTTTTAGCCAGATGCCCCGTAACTCGCTGGCGCTCCCCGCGCGGCCCAGCAGATAACGCGGAGAGGGAGCGGGCCCAGGGCTCGGATTTCAGCGCGGGCTCGGGACGATGGCAGCGCGACAGGGCAGGTCCGGGCCAGACTCTGCGGTGAGTGGACGAGCTGGCGCGGCCGCTGGGCAGGGGCGCGGGGTGCTGGGTGGCCGCTGTGCCGCGCGCCAGGCTGCTGCGCCCATCCTGCGGCTGCGGCTCCCCGCCCCGCTCCTGGGCGCCAACTTTCCCGGGCGGGTGCGGGGCCGCCCTTCTGCTGCCTTGCGCTGGGCTCCCAGGCTTCTAGCAGGATCTAGAGGAAAATTCCTCTGGCCTGGAGGCTGCGGCGGGGCTGGTGCGGGGAGGCGGCTGGACTTGTGGCCGGACGGGCGGGGTGTGCGCGCGGGAGCGCGGAGCTGCCCCGAGGGCAGCTGGGCCTGAGTCCCCCAGCTGATTCTGGCGGGCGGGGGATACCACTGCCTTGAGCTTGGCCGCAGCGGGGCAGACTGGCCCGCGGCGCGCCTGACCCCTAAACCTTAGGTACGCGAGTGGCCCAGAGGCCCCTGGGTCGTGGGAAATGAATGGGGGCAG
The DNA here is from genome assembly GCA_963574575.1 of Galagoides demidoff. Taxonomy (NCBI): domain Eukaryota; kingdom Metazoa; phylum Chordata; class Mammalia; order Primates; family Galagidae; genus Galagoides; species Galagoides demidoff. Next base: position 45,525 of record CAUYQV010091646.1, read on the forward strand.
AGGACGGCAGATCTGGTGGGTGCTAGGAGCACGCTGGGCACCTAGACCCTTGCGCCCCAGGCTGGGTGTCACTCCCCTCCCAGCAAGGGGGAAATGGAGGTCTGGGAACTTAGACCAGGCGCGCAGCATCAAGTGGCAGGTCAAGGCCTCCCAGCCAGGTCTTCCCTGCCCAGGCGGCCACTGCATCTCCCGCCGTGGTGGCAGAGCGCAGGGAGCCACCGGGACTTCTCTAAGGCCTGTGGTCGTGTTGGGAGATTGAAAGGGACCCAGCTCCTGCTCACGCCTCTTTTTCCTCAAGGACACTTTGATCTGCGCATTTTATCTCCGCCAATGGTAGTCTGATTGGGGTGCCCAGAGATGTTCGTGAAGCTGGAGAGCGCAACTCTCTGGAAGGAAAAGGGAATAAAACTAATATCCCGCGCTCACTGTGGCCCAGGGGGCGCCTCTGTTTCTCAGCAGTGCAGGGGATAAAGCAGGGGCCACTCAGATGTGCTGGTTGGGGCCGCCTGTCTTCTCTGCCTGGCCTGGCCCCCCAGGAATATGCCCAGGGCTGATTCTGAAGCAGCTCTGAGCTCCCCTGTGTGAGGACAGACAGTCCGGCATCCTCTGGCCGTGCTACAGATCTCCAAGGAAAGATCGAATCTCTTCCTGGGAGTTCTGACAGTGGTTTTGTTAAAGAAGCTGCTTTTTGCCCAAACAAGGCCCCCTGGGAAAGAGATACGGCCTTTTGCCATTTATAGGAGTTGATATTAGTTCAGTTTCTTTTCCTGTTTTTCGATAGGAATGTTGTACTAAAAACCTCAAGGAAAAAAGCCGTGATCTGTCCTGGGAAAACCTAGGCCACCCCCAAGCCCCAGAGAAGGCGTAAGGAGGTGCTGGGATCGCTCACCTGGTTTGAAAACTTTGCCACTGGTGTTTCTGAAGCCCTGGCCGCCTGTGTGCGGCAGGCATGCTGACACTCAGCAGCCAGCTTCCGGCCACTCCCTCCCGGGACACCAGAGCCCCTCTGGACTTTATCTATTGCTATATTGGTGTCACCCCAGGCAGGAAGTGCAAGTTTAATAATAGTCTGGATGTCTCAGGTAACCAGGGTTCACCTCCTTTTCAGAGCAGCCCGGATGAGAATGTGAGTCCGAGGAGGAGCTCTGTTCCCTCCCTTCCTCTTCTGTGTCCTCACCCCTGCAGTGAGCCTGGCCTCTAAACATGGGCAGAAGGCATTCTCCTGAACTTGGGAGGAACCTCATAAGCCCTGTACAATGATGGGCCCGTGAACCCATGTAGCACATGGTAAAGGGACTGTGAGGTGTACTCCCTGGGTTCAAATCCCAGCCCACCCACTACAAGCTGTGTGACTCTGGACAAATTGCTTACTTTTCTGTGGCTCGGTCATCTGCAGAAAGGAGATAATAAACACACCTGCCTCGAGGGATTACTGGGAAGAACAAAGGAGTTGATTTATGTAGATTCATCCAAACATGAGAAGAGCGTCACTTATTTAGAAAGGGAGTTGAGGGACGTCACATGAGTTAACCAGCAGGGATGTGGGTCAGGGTCATAAGGAAATGTGTGCTGTGTATCCCTCCACACTCGCTAATAAAATTGGAGTACAGGGAAGCTCAAAGTGCAGTGGGGGCAGAGACTCAAGGGCAGATTGGGGTACACAGAGGGGCCAGCTCTTCACTGTGGTCCAGGCTGTCTGGGCCCTGCAGACTGGCCTTCTGGGTGCAGGAGATGGGCAGCCTCCCGGCTCCCCAGGCTGCTCTCACCTAACCTCCTCTGAGGTTGCCCAACAGGGGGTGGGTGGCACTTGCAGAGGCCCAATCCCTTTGCTCCAGTTTGTCATAAAAGCCCAGAGATAGGTTCTTAATTAGTTGTTTTTCTGGTTAGTATTTACTCAACTAAATGTTTATAACAGCATGGACTGGATTCTTTTGACTCTTCTTTGGGCCTATTGTCTGACACAGACTGTTCCTGAATGGACCGAGGACAGGTCATTGAATTGGAGCAGGTAAACCAGACAGACAGGCTGCTGTGGTGTCCTAGAGAGGATTATAGGCTGCAGGGGTGTCCCAGGGAGGACCATAGGCTGCAGGGGTGTCCCAGGGAGGACCATAGGCTGCAGGGGTGTCCCAGGGAGGACCGTAGGCTGCAGGGGTGTCCCAGCGAGGACCTTAAATATTAATAAATATTTTTATTAATAATAAAATATTATTAATATTTATTACCTTAAATATTACCTGGCCCCTGGGAGGCTCTCAGGACTTTCCCATGGAATGGACCACGGATGTGTGCCTGCATGATGATCCCTTTGAACTGGGCTTGAAACAGGATCTCAGTAAACACAGTGAGTGACACATGGGAGTGTCAGTGGGAGAGGCATGGATATCTGCAGTTCACCTCCAAGCTGCCCCGAGGATCCTGCTTATGTTCTGACCTTTATACCTACCAAAGACCCAAAAGAGAAAGGAAAAGCCTTAGCAATTGAACTTCACTTCTAACTGTCCAGGTGGCCTGGTCAGTCACTTCACTTCCACAAGCCTCACTTTCATCATCTTCGAGACAGAATCTAGATGACTCCTTTCTAGAGACTTAGCTTGACCCGGACGGAGTGCTCGGGGACAGAACCCAGGACTTTTTCCCCCGGCATGGATTAGCTGTTTGAGTGGCACGATGTGCCAGGGCTGTCTGGACCCCTTCGGGTTTGAAACTGCTGAGAAGACACCTGGGGAAAGTTGCAGGTTTCACGTCTCCCTCTCTGCAGAGCCGCTCCAAACCTGAGCTTTACCCCTCTGAGACAGAGATGATGATTATACCCACCTCTCAGGCTGCGATAAAAACTAAAAGATACAATGTTAGTAACATGGTGGGCCCAAAGACTGGTATTGCAACAGTATTATTATATCATGGAAACCGTTTAGCCCTCCTTGGTCTGGTCTAGGTTGGCCTCCTCTGTCCTCTGCGTGTATGGCTGTCTGTCTGTCATAAATAGTCTGCTTTGTTTCTTGGATTTAGTGCTTTCAAAACAGTCAAACGGTGTCATTAGTTGATATGGAGTCTAATTTTATCCAACCACCCTCGTTTTCCTCCTGAATCTTATTATTATGTTGCAAAAGGTAGTTAATTGGTAGGAGAAATGTTTCTTTAACACTCTCATTCTTGGGGAATAATAAGGTGTTTTTCCTAATAGTAGACTCCTGGCAGATTTTCTGAATCTGCAGCCTAAACAGATGTTTACTGAGGGACCAACCGCCACTCCTCTGCTTTCTCTGGGAGTCCAGCTCGTGGTGGGAACTGATGGGTTGGTCCTCTTTTCTGCTTCCTCCACCACAGAAGCCTTGCTGGGGAGCCCAGGACACGTACGCCATGTGCTCCGGGTCACGGGCAGTCTGGGCCTAGCAGACACTTAATGCTTTGAAAGATTCGAGAGAGATAGAAGACTTGGTCCCTGCCCCAAGAGGCAAGCAATTTGGCTGGGAGGACAACACTTGCATAAAGTAAATAACCAGAGAACTCGTGGTCGATATTTCCTAGATTTAAAGAGAGTAAACACTGAGGATCCAAGGACAGGACAGCACCCCGTAGGCAGTAATTGGAAACTGCAAACCAGAATGACGGAGAGCTCGAGGGCCCAGAGGGCAGGCCAGGTGGTGGCCAGAGCATGGGAGTACCACCAGGCACGGGAGGAGGGAAGAAGGGGCCTCCGGCAATGGTTGGGCAGTGAGACCAGGGTGTGCATCTGACTTGGGCAGGCAGCTGTGGGCCTTGGACTTGAACTCATATAATGTGCGGGGCATGTAGGGCCTGGTGTCAGAGATAGTGACAGGAACTCAGGGTGTGGAAATGCATAACTTAATGACGCCTGCAAAGACCCTTTTCCCAAATAAGGTCTCATTCACAAAACATTTCTCTTGGGAGCCCCATTCGGTCCCATCTAATGTGTTTTCTGAGGAGGGTACGTGGAGGAAAGAGACATAGTGCCCCAGCTGGAGAGGAGACCGCCATGCGTGGGTCTTCTAGACCAGTGGTCCCCAACCTTTTGGACACAAGGGATGGTTTCATGGAAGACAACTTTTCCACAGACCAGGGTGGGGAGTGAAGCATTAGATTCTCAAAAGGAGCAGCAACCTAGACCCCTCACACATGCAGTTCGTGCTCCTATGAGGGTCTAATGCCTACACTGAAGTGACAGGAGGTGGAGCTCCCGTGATGGCGGGGAGTGGCTATAATACCTGCACAGTGACACTCTGCTCACTAGTCTGCTGCTCACTTCCTGCTATGCTGCTTGGCTCCTAACAGGCTCTTGCTGGTCTGTGGCCTGGGGGTTGGGGCCACACTTTTGGAGGCATGACATCATACACTTCCCACATGTGGCCTCCACATGTGGCTTTCCACACGTGGTTTCCTACAAGTCACTTCCCACATGTGGCTTCCCACAAGTCACTTCCCACACGTGGCCTCCACACGTGGCCACTCTTACTATATATACAGCCTTGTGTGTACTATGTGGCAAGCACTCTACTCACACTTGCTATCATTTCTATTTTCTTTAAATGTCACAATGAGGTTGTGAGAATGGCTGTACCCTCCCAGCCTGCAGATGAGGAGGTAGGAGCCAGTGTGGCTCAGTCCCTGTGACCAGGGCACTTGGCTAGACCTAGTGGGCTCCTCTGAGCCTGGGTCACCACTTGTCTGCCTGCATCAGTAGACTTGACTTTAGTACTCTGGCTCTCATGCTCTCTGGCTGTCTTTCATCTTTAATGCAAACAAATGTTTCTGGGTCTCGATACTCATGGGGTAGGTGGTGGAGCAGTGAAGGGACCGCATTGCTTTACTGTCCCTCAGGAAATCTCACAGGACACCTAGTGTCAGAGCCTGGAGGGACCCAGCTACAGAGCTGGAAGCGGAAGCTCCTGGGTGTCAGAGCTTCCCACCTGCTGTGTGACCCTGCCCCAGTCACTTCAGCTCTCTGCATCTCGGTTCCTTCCTCTATAGAGTGAGATCTCAGCCATACTTACCTCTTAGGCTTTAAACATGAGGATTAAATGCATATATGTGTATGGGTGTAAATACGTGTTACATCCCTTGATATGGGAATGACCCCCCGATGGATACCAAGACCTATGGGTGCTCAAGTCCCCTGTGGCCTCTGACATCCATGAGCGTCACCTCCTGTACACTTAAATAATCTCTGGCTTCCTTAGAATATTAAGACAATGCAAATGCTATGTAAATAGTCATCGTACTGTATTCCTTTTTTATTTGTATTATTTTTAACTATTGTGTTGTTATTTTTTACTTTTTTTTCTGAATATTTTTGAGTTGCAGTTGGTCGTACCCATTTGACTTTATGTAAAAGGCTGATAATGGTTCTTAGCACTTAGTAAGTGCTATGTGCTATTTACTAAAAAACCCCAAAAAACCAGCACCAAAGAACACACGCTTGCCTCCTTGGGTGGCTGTGTTCACAACTCACCAAGGTCTGGAACCATCAGAGCAGAGGAGCCCCAGGCTGTGCTGAGCACCGGCCCCTCGAACGGGATCCCTCTATTACGATGGGCCCTCCCGGTTCCTAGCCAAAAATGTTTGCTTATAAAAATCCCAAAAGAAACACAGTAAGGCAGGCTCATCTTCTGGGCTCCAGAGCAGGCCAGCAAAGGCACTGGCACAGGGGCCTGGGCAGGACAGGGAGGCCGTTCACACACAGAGGACACTCACAGCTATTGTCTCTCCTCACAGGCTGATGCTGCTACCAGCTTTCTGAGGGCAGCAAGATCAGGTAACTTGGACAAAGCTTTGGATCACCTGCGGAATGGGGTAGACGTTAACACCTGTAACCAGGTAAGTGCCGTGGCGGCAGGCCCCTTATCTTCACAAAATAGCTCTTGCCGGTGCCATTTCCTGAGAGCTTTGAAACTGCCTCTATTAACCTTTTCCCAGTGGCCTCAAAAGTCCCCACGGGCTTCGGCCACTGCAGGCCCTAACCTTGGTGTTTGCACTACTGCTGCCAGGCAGGGCCCCGCAGAGAAGGCTGATGCCTGAGCAGTGTGGGTGAGGCCCGCGCTCCGGTCCCCTGCGGTCTTTTCTTTTAGAAGTCGTGGTTGGTCTCTGCTATTATGTTAGAATATGTGGCCTTTGAATGTGGCAGGAGGAAGGGCCTTTGAAGGGTGTTGTGTGAGTTGGGACATTTTATTTCCTTTCTCCACCAGCAGCCTTTTTGGTTTCTCTGCTGAGCTGAGAGGAGAATAGGAGAATGAGGGCTCCCCAGGGTCAGCTCTGGGTGAGGGCGGGTCTGACGGGGCCGAGGATGCTCCAGATGGCTCTGGGCACTCCTGAGCTGGCAGCAGGGGCTCCATTTCCAGAGGGGACTGGTAGAGACACGTGTCGTGTCCGGGATGGATTGGATGGCAGAGAGTCAGGTTTGGGGCCAAAGATCTAGGAACTAACTGAATAAAGAGGAAATAACCCCCAGAAAGAGAGCAGGTGTGCGCGGCTTGGGCCTGAGCGTTGATAACTGGTGATGTTTTGGTGTGTTGGTGTCTCCTGCCAGTATAAATATTTAGGCTCACATGCTAACATGGTTTCTAAATTACAATAAATTCATCAATTGTGACCTTATTTTTTTTACTATCTTAACCATTTTAAATTTTGTTTTTAATCATTTTGAGCGGTGGAACATAGGCGTTTACCATGTGCAACCGTCTTCAGGCCCCTTTTCTCCTTGCAAAATGGAAACCGTCCCCATTAAACCTCTCCTCACTCCCCAACCCCTGGCACCCCCCCTTCTCTCAGACCCCAGGAATCTGATCACTCTCCGCAGCCACCTCGTGGTGTTGGAATCCTGTGGTCTTTGTCCTTCTGTGACCAGCATCTTTCCCTTAGCACGGGGTCTTCATGGTCTGTGACGCGGTAGTGGATTGAGTGACTTTTACGAGCAGTAGGAGGCAGGTTCCCAGAACCAGGGTATGTTCGGTGGGTGGCGTGCCTCTGCCCCCAGACCCTGCCCCTCTGCTCTGTATTCCCTCCTCTCCTGACTCTTCTGAAAACGCAAGAGGCTCCTTGCTCTGTCTCCCAGGGCAAAGACCCCATTTGGATTCAGCTGGTCTTGGGGTGGCATAAATTCACAGCTCTGAGATCAGAAAGGATGGAGCGGGTGGAGCGTGGGATAGGGAGCAGGGGCAGGACAGCAGGCAGAGGCCCCAGCAGTGAACTGTGCAGGGCAAATGATACAGGCAGCCTGGATGCGAATGTGACACGGGACCCTCCCCTGAGGACACCAGTCCCACACAGCCCCAGCCTGGAGGACACCACGGTGCCTCCAACCAGGTGTCCAGAGCTGCAGGTTGGCCTTGGGATAGCAGATTGGAACCCTGACCTGGTACAGTGTAGAGCAGGGGCGGGGTGAGACATCTTAGCACCACATCACAGAAACAGCGGCACTGGCTGCAACTTCCCTGTCGCAGACCCTGTGAATGGTGGGGGCTCCCTCTGTCCCCCATGGGGTGGAGAGGCACATCCGTGCTCTGAGGCTCTCTGTGTTTAGGCCGTGGCTGGAGAAATACACACAAATGCTCCTCCGCAGTGCGGTTCCGGCGCAGGGGACTCAGACCTTCCAAGGGTTAAGACTCCAGCTCTCAGAGGAGTCCATTCAGCTGAAATGGGGACACCGATCGTGCAGGAGACTCGAGCCAGCACTTATTTTCTGTGTGAAATTGGAAGATTTTGATGACACTGGGTGGAATGGCTTTGCCCTGATTGGTCTCCTGCTGGCGTGGCCTTGGGTATAACAGCCTGTCCCCTCTGCCTTCTCTCTCAGGGCACCCCCTTGGCTCAGGGCTCAGCAAGCACCAGGCTCCGGCCCCATTTCCGGTCTGCTCAGTGCCAGTCACGAGTGGCTGTGAGCCCTGCTAGAGGCTTAGAGGAGGCTCCTGCCTCGGGCTAGAGTCTGCAGTCCTGGCTGAGCCCAGCTGCTCTCAAAGAGGACGGTGCTGTGCGTGCAGACACGAGTGTCGGAGGGAGGACTGGACAGGTGCAGGGCTCCGCTGCTGCCTTCTCCTCTTATCTGTCTCTCCTGGCACCCGGATATGGGCCCTGCTGATCTATGTCTAGTGGCCTGTGGCTGAGCAGTGACAGGTGGCAGCACCTGGGAGGAGCTGTCAGGCCAAAGCCTCACTCTGGTTGTAACGGGGGGAGGCGGTGTTGGCTTTTGCATGAGAGGGGAGAGTATTGGTGGTGGAGACTGAACTCCCCTGGCTGAACATCCCCTGCAATGCACACAGTAGTGCACCCGCCGGCACAATCCTCCTTCTTCCTAATGGGCACAGGGCTCGCGTCTTAATGGTCCTAGGACTTCTCTTTAGAACATGCCTCCGTTGCTCTGAGATGATAACGGCAGGCTCTTGCCTCAGGTCTTGGCTCGAGAACTGGCTTTTGGCTTGAATCTTCTGAGCTGATGGGTGGTGACCGTGGCAATAGCGCAAACGCTCGTCCTTACATAAGTAACACACTTTCAGATAGTATGTTTTTTTTTGGAAAGGCTCTGTGCTGTATAATGGGAAGTAATTACTTAAGCATGAAGATAAGAACTCTTGGTTTATATAAGAGACATTGGAATATTCAGGGCAGTTTTCTAACTGCATAGTTTGGGTCTACTAATTTTAATCATCACCATGATTATTATATCTATAGAAATTCATACCTAAGAACACTTACACACACACCAGTATCTTTACAGGAATGCCTTAATTTATTTTTTTTTTAGAGATAGAGTCTCACTCTATTGCCCAGACTAGACTGCAGTGGCACAGTTACAGCTCACTGCAACCTCAAACTCCTGGGCTCAAGTAATAATGTTCCTGCTTCAGCCTCCTGAGTAGCTAAGACTACAGGCACCTGCCACCCTGCCTGGCTAATTTTTAATTTTTTTGTAGAGATGGGCTCTTGCTTTTGCTCAGGCTGGTCTTGAACGCCGAGCCTCAAGCTATATTCCTGTCTCAGCCTCTCTAGAGTTGTAAGATTACAGGTGTGAACCACCACGCCCAGCTGGCAATGGCTACTGACCCAGAGGAACGGGGACATTTCAGTATTTAACCACCTGTCAGCTTATTCAGCTGTCTTGCTGTGTCCCGGTTGACTGTCCTGCACACTTATAGAAGCCACATGAAGAACTCTGAGGTTTATCCTGAGAGCAGAGGACAGGAACCACTGATGCAGGTGCAGGTGTGGCCTGATCAGAGGCTGCTTCAAAGGGTCACGCTGGTTACTGTGTGGAGAGCAGATGAGGGGCCCAGAGGTGGCTCAGGGGGAGCCAGTTATGGCACTGTCACATTAGTCCAGGAGGGAAGTACCCATGACTGGGATAAGGGCCATGGCCACGGAGATGGAGCAAAGCCAACAGGCCTGGGCTGGGGAGGATGGAGAGGGTGGGGAAGGAGACCTCAAGAATGACCCTGGGGCTTTGACTCACCCAGTGGGTGGGTAGCTGTCCACCAGGATGCGGGATACTGGAAGGGTCCTCGGTGTGTGGAGATGGTCGGGGAGGAAGTGTGGAGCCCTGGTGAGGAAGTTCAGATGTAGAGTGAGCCATCGGATCTTCTAGCCAGGAACTCAGATAAGAGGGCTGGGCCCAAGGATAGATATTTGGAAGCTATTCAGCATTCGAGGAAGGTGAATACTGGTGTTGACAGCTGAAAACAGGGAGGAGAGGCGTATTGACTGTGACTCCCCAAGTCTGTGTGGGGGTCACTCTGCATACATTCACCAAACTCCACCCTTGTGCCAGGTGCTGAGCAGGATAGGCACGATAGTCTGTGCCCCGTGGCATTTATATGCTGGTGGAGGAGACAGACCATAACTACAATGGTGACCAAATACATCAAGTGAGTTGGTGAGAAACACCATGGGGAGATGGGGAGAAGGATGAAGGAGCCCAGTGAGGTGGGGTCCTTGGGGAAGACCTCTCTAAGGAGCTGGCTTTTGAGTCCTAACAGGAGTATGTAGTTTCTGGGAAATTGCATTCCTGGAAGGGGGAGACATGTGCAAAGGCCCTGGGGCAGGAACAGGCTTGTTTTGTTTGGGAATAGCAAAAACAGCATGGCTGGGGTGGAGTGATGGGAGGGAAAGCGGTAGGCAAGAGGTGGGGGAGACGCCAAGGCCAAGCTGCTGTCACCGGGGCTGAGCGTTCCCTCCAGGGTGATAATGGGGGCCGTGGGGAGGGGTGACACAGGGGTGCTCCCTTCAACTTAAGCCTCTGAGCACTCACCCTGGCTGCTGGGTGGAGAATAGCCACTGGGCACAGGGACAGAAGCAGCGGGGCGCCCATCCCATGGTGGCCTTGGGTAAGGGGGTGACAGAGGAAGAGGGGAAGTCACCGGACTCATGTCCCTAGGCTTGCAGTGTTGTCACCCTGGTGTGGTGGTCCCAGCCTGGGACCTGGTCATTCTTGCCACTGTGATGGCCACATATCTAGGGACCAGCTGGTTCAAGTCTCAGGTCAGAAGCCACCGTGGAGACACTGAGACCCCTTAACTTGACTCAGTCTCTGCCTTTCCAGTGTATCAGCTGCTCTCACAGCTCAGTCGGGGCCTACAGTGTGGCCTATAGCGCCCAGCGCATCGTCTGCCACTGCTACTCCCAGCTCTGTTTCTCTGTAGCACTTGGCCTGGGGTGGGCAGGTGGTAGATGCTCTGATATTGGTTTGAGTAAATGGCATGTGATTGTGCACACACCAGTAGTAGCTTCATATGTTCAATTCCAGAATTACTGCTGGACTATTTATATCGAATCAAAAAACAATTTTTTTTTTTTGAGACAGAGTCTCACTCTATTGCTCTGGGTAGAGTGCTGGGGTGTTGTCATAGTTCACAGGAACCTCAAACTCCTGGGCTGAGTTGAACCTCAACTCTACGTAGCTGAGACTATAGGTGCCCACCACCATACCCAGCTAGTTTTTGTATTTTTAGTAGAGATGGGGGTCTCAGTCTTGCTCAGGCTGGTCTCAAACTCCTGAGCTTAAGCAATCCACCCACCTTGGCCTCCCAGAGTGCTGGGATTATAGGCATGAGCCACTGCACCTGGCCCAAATCAAAATATTTCATTATGGAGACTAAAGGAATAAAGCAAAATGCTTTCTGGGATGAGATAATTGACTTTGCACGCTTCCTAGTTAGCAAAATTAAAAGAAAATGAGAAGAGACCAGCCTGAGCCTCTGTACCATGGCGTTTTTGGAATTGCCAGGCCAGTGTGGACATTCCACTGCAGACCACGAGCTGTGTAATTTCAGGGGCAAACAGCCTCACTAACTTCTGTTCTGTTCTTACAATGCTGACAAATGCTGGCTTACTTGGCCTTGCTGATAGGAAAGAGAGAACGTGAGACCCCAGGGGAAAATTTCCCACCAAAAAGAGAAGCCTTGTCATCAGCAGCTCTGACAGAGGTCCACAGTGAGACCAGACTTCCTGGAGAACCCCAGTTACCCTGGGTCCCCTCCACCTGTCTGGTTTTTCTCCATGGTACTCACCGCTACCTGCTTTTGTGTGCTTTTGTGTGGCTGCCTGTTTTTATCTTCTCCACTAAACTGCGGCCTCCTTCGGGTGAAGACTTAGTCTTATCCAGTGCTCCAGACCAGGGTCCCATGTGGCACGGAGCAACTACTCAGAAATTGAGCCTGCAGACCAGGTGGAGAAACACAGCAATGCCAAGTCTGCTGTAACCACAAATGGTTAAAGTGTATATATTTTCTATATGGTCCATGAAGGGCTGGAGTGAGCACCGTCACGCCATAGGCGTTGTGGAAAAGTGGGCACTTAGGATGACGACTCTCCTGCAGTAACCATGGCCCAGATGCTCAGACACGGGAATGACCACAGAGCTGAGAGCTCACGGAGCCCCCAGTTCCCGTGACGTGTCCTGTGTTCCCTACGAGGCTCTTGGTAGAGTGTTAGGCATTTGTGATAAATGGAGCACCTATCGTGGTGATTTCTGCTACAGAATAATCTTTCCCACGGTGGCCAAATGCCAAGTCTTTTGATCTAGATTTGTTGGGCTCTGGTGACTGTGGTAATTATGACCTTTCCAAGCTATAAAAATCTTAGCGCTTAGAGGAGGCGCTCACAGCACTGAATGCTCGAGTTGCAGCTTAGGAAACCGTCTAGAAGCAGCGGTTCTTAACCTGTGGGTCGCGACCCCTTTGTAACAGTGAAACTACATCCTGCATATCAGATATTTACATTACGATTCATAGCAGCAGAAAAATTGCAGTTATGAAGTAGCAACAAAAATAATGCTATGGTCGGGGGTCAGCACAACATGAGGAACTGTATTAAAGGATTGCGGCCTTAGGAAGGTTGAGAACCATTGGTCTAGAGGTTGCTTCTGAATATCCTGTGCTTGATGGCTTTTGGCTTAGTGAGACAGGCATCCACGTGAAGTCTCTCTGCTCATTGCTAGTGCCACAAACATGCATTGACCACTTACAGTGTCCCGTGGGCCATGCTAGAGACTAGGGTTAACCAAGAGGAATAAATTCACACCCTGCTTTCAAAGGACTCAGAAACAGGTCAAGAAGTCCAGCTTCAAAATTGTGTTCTTTTTTGTTTGGTTGGTTTGGTTTTTTTTTTTTTTTTTTTGAGACAGGATATCACTCTATTGCCCAGGCTAGAGGCACAGTCGTAGCTCCCAGCAACCTCAAACGCCTGAGCTCAGGTGATCCTCCTGCCTCAGCCTCCCCATAGCAGGGACTGCAGGTGTGTATCACCACATCCCAGCTGATACGATGTTTTGTATTTTTTGGAGACGAGGGTCTTGCTATGTTGCCCAGGCTGGTCTCAAACTCCTGGTCACAAGCGATCCTCCCTCCTCAAGATCCTCCACTGCTGGGATTAGAGGCAGGAGCCTGGGATGTGCAGCAGGCAGGCCCCTGGCCCCTGCGCCAGCACTCACAGGAAAGCCTTCCAGGGGTGAACGTGTGGCAGGACAAAGCCTTCTGTAGACTGCCATGCTGCAGCCCTGGAAAAGAGATGAAGAAGGAAGAAGGAGGTGTCCTCCCCGCCCCACCCAGGAAAGCCGTGTTCTGGGGTCTGTAGTGAACCAGACACATGGCAATGCCCCCATCCCTGCTACCAGGGCCTTTTTCTGGAGTCTTGGTTCCCAGGAGGAAAAGTATTAGTGAAAAAGATGGGATTTGAAGCCCTCCATCCCTTGAATTACGTTAAATGGGTAAATTTCTTTTGCATCACAACCAGAAAGAAGCTGATGTTGGCATGAGGGTGATGGCTGGCTGACAGCTGTAGAGTAAGTTGGATACCCAGGAGTCAGAATGGCCAGAGTGTCTGGAGACTACAGGTCACAGCTCTGCTGCACCTCCCTGTCCAGAGCCTGTCCCCGGGCATGACCACGTTTAATGCTCACCTCACCCTGAGAGTGGGGAGCAGGTGCCTGACAGAGGAGGTGGGAGAGGCAGGGAGGTGAAGAGTCTTCTCTGATCAGAGCCGCGACTCAGCCCAAGTCTCAGAGCTGGACCTGAGACACAACCTCAGCAGTGTCCGTATTCCTGTGTGTGACCCATCCCTGGGCTGGTTTCATCTTCCCTCCTTTCCCAGCAGAAGAGTTGATTGTCCAGTTACATAAAGATGTCTGTTTGTAGTGACAGCAGGGACATCTCTGGGGTGCTAGGGCCCAGAATAGAGGTGACTGCAGGAATGATCTGGAGCGTACTGTAAGGAAAGCGCACCCTCCAAGCTCTGTTTCGTGGTTTGATTACTGTAGATTTGCAAGACAGAGACCAGATGTGTTACTCTTAGTCTCAGAGGAGTGATACGCCTGTGTGTGCGGCAGTTTGCACAAATGTGCCTTCTCTCTGAAAACTCTTCTGGAAAGCGCTGTACTTGCCAAGCTTCTAGCTAGGGCCTGATTGCAAATGTGAGGACAACACAGGACCTCAAAACACCCAGGCCTTTGGGACAGACAGACACAGAAGCAGATAAATGCAATTCTGGGGCCTCCAGAGAGTTGCCAAGGGCCTGGGAACATCAGTAAAGCAGTTCATTTGGGGGGGGGGCTGGAAATAGGGGGGTGGTGTGGCCAACAGAGCAAACAACATTTGGTCTGGGCCTTGAGGAAGCTTTGCCTGTGTGGTTGTTACAGAAAATGCTGCTTGCAGAGCCCCCCCCAACTGGGACGGACCCGTGACTGTGCGTGTGAACCGGCCATGGTTGTTTGCGAGTGGCTGTGAATCTGTGGATACAAACTTTTTTGTGTGTGGGGGGGGGGATGTTTTTGACAGGGATGTCTCTGATTTTAACGGGTTCGTTTTGTCAAATTTAACAACAAAACTAACACAGGGTGGTTGTTTAAAAATCCAAACTGTGCAGAAATATATCAAGGCTAAAATATCTCCCTAGTCCACACCCCCAAATTACTGTGGACAGTTTGGTGTGAATCTGGTCGTACTTTTTCTTCATACGTGCAAAAGACCTAGGGCTCTTAGCTGGTTCTTTCGAGCTGTGACTTTGTTTTATTCTTAGGATTTTGAAGATACATAGAGCGAGCCTGGGAGGTGGCTGAGGTGGACTCTTGAGGTCCAGGGTTCTTTTTTTTTTTTTTTTTTTTTTTTGAGACGGTGCCTCAAGCTATCCGCCTGGGTAGAGTGCCATGGCATCACAGCTCACAGCAACCTCCAACTCCTGGGTTCAAGCGAGTCTCCTGCCTCCGCCTCCCAAGTAGCTGGGACCACAGGCGCCTGCCACAACACCCGGCCATTTTTTGGTTGCAGCCATCATTGTTGTTTGGCAGGCCTGGGCTGGGGATTCGAACCCGCCACCTTAGGTGTACGTGGCTGGCACCTTAGCCGATTGAGCCACAGGTGCCGAGCCCGAGGTCCAGGGTTTTTTCCTGCAACCCCCTCTACCCCGGCCTTCTTCTGTAGGTCTGTTTGTCTTAGCTTTTTAAAGGAATACCAAGATCTCAGATGTAGACTCTGCTTCTCGTCCATAGGAGATATTCTTAGCTGCTGAGCTTAATTTCAGAGTCTGTTCTCTCAACACTTCTCCTCTGCTTGTCCCGAGGGCCCAGCGACTCCTTGTTTTGGCACCAGCCCCTCAGAGCGCGGGGCTGCCAAGGTCTTGCTCAGAGTAGGAAGGAGATGATCTGGGCTTGATTCATTTCCTTGCAGAGCTCTGCGATAATTGTGGGTTCTTTTTTTTTTTCTTTTAAGATAATGAAAAGGCTGAAAGTGTTTCTCTTCCTCGTGAGGATCTAGTAAACCATGAATCTTAAGAGCTACCTGTGTGGGTGAGCTAAATTTAGACCGCAATAAAGCAAAGAGGGGATGGTGCCTGGAGCCGGCCTGGGCCCTTCCATCTGTGCCCCGGCTTTCTGCGTCTGCGCTTTCCTCTCCGTTTCTCCCCTCATTCTGTCTTCTCTGTCCCTACACAAGAGACAGGTTTGCAAAGGAGATAAGCTGTGATTTTCTGCCAGGGTAGTATAGCGGTTGCTTCAGCTCGGTCTGGCTTCTGATTCATTAGATGCCAAGATCATATATTTTTAGCACACCTTTCCAACTAAGCAGTCTCTGGGGAGCTGCAGACTATGTGGGTTAGAAAGGCTGCAGGTGGCACGGCCCTGAGAACAAGATGCCCGCCCTGTGGAAGAGGCATCCCCCATCCATGGGCTTCCACATGGGCTGAGAGCTGTTTCCTTAGCAGGGTTTAATGGTACTCTGGGGTTTCCATCCTGGAATAATATCAGAACTCCAGTAAAGGTCACACCACACGGGCCCTTTAGAAATGAGACAGATGCCCAGCTACTCAGGGGACTGAGGCAGGAGGATCACTTGAGGCCAGGAGTTTGAGGCTGCAGCGTGCCATGATGTGCATAGCCACTGCACTCCAGCCTGGGCAGCATAGCAAGACCCTGTGTCTAAGAAAAAGAAAGATAGAACTAGGACAGTGGATGTAGTCAGATATTCACCTTGGCTCTGAGTCCCTAGATGTACCCCTCGTCCTTGACCACTGTAACCAGAGGCCAGAATTACCCCACAGCCTCCTCCTTCCTCCCCTCTAGCCTCTGCAGCTCTCACCACCACCCCTCCTTACTCCCATTGAAACACTTTCAAATGTATAGAAAAGCTGCAAGGATGGTACAAAAAATTCCTCTTCTTCCTTGCCTGTAATCTTGATGACTGTTACTGCACTTGTATAACTGGGCTGTTCCTGCCTCCACCTACCTCCCGCTCCACCTGCCTCTCCCTCCACCTGCCTCCCCCTCCACCCGCCTCCCCTCCACCTACCTCCCCCTCCACCTGCCTCTCCCTCCACCTGCCTCTCCCTCCACCTGCCTCCCCGATCGGAAGAGCGTCGTGGAGGAAAAGAGTGTAAGTCCAAGTGGAGAGCTCGGGGGGCGGCGGGGCGGGGGGGGG
>CAUYQV010091647.1:0-25597 GCA_963574575.1 Galagoides demidoff
CTGTGGTCCCAGCTACTTGGGAGGCGGAGGCAGGAGACTCCCTTGAGCCCAGGAGTTGGAGGTTGCTATGAGCTGTGATGCCATAGCACTCTACCCAGGGGTATAGCTCGAGGCTCCGTCTCAAAAAAAAAAAAAAAAAGAAGAAGAAGAAGAAATGAGCTCTGATACACGCCAAGGCATTGGGAACCTTGGAAACACAGCGCTGAGTCAAAGAAGCCACAAAAGACCACGTATGAAGGATTCCCTTTACATGAAATGTCCAGAAAGTCAAGTCCAGAGACACAAAGCAGACGGAAGGGTGGAAGAAGCCACGGGAAATGAATGCTAAAAAACAGGTTTCTTTTGAAATGACAGAAATGTTCTGGAATTACATAACAAAGATGTGTAAAGCATGTTAAAAATCATTGAATTGTGCCTTTTTACATGGTAAATTTTATGGTAGATGAGTTGTATCTCCATGTAAGATGCAGGAAAAAGCTTCCCATGAAAGGGGGTTATCAATTGGTAATTCTCCATTACCCCTCATTTACTGAAAAAAATATCACCGAAGAACAACCAGAATGCCAAGTGCTACGCTGGGTACCTATGGTAAGCTGGTAAGCACCCCCTCCTGCCCTCAAGGAACGTGCAGACACACCAGGCAGAGCTGAGGTTGACAGAGCCCAGGGAAGCAGGAGCCATTGCCTTGCCCAGGGATAGGGAGGACTTTCCAGTCAAAGTGGGCTGCGTCTGAGGAATGAAGAGCAGCTGGCCCAGCGAGGAGAGGGAGGGTGTCCCAAGGGAAGAGCTTGTCTGGAGGGCCAGAGGCAAGAGAAGCCCCACAGAGCAGCCATTTTCAACCGGTGTGCCCTGGCTCACTGGTGTGCTGTGAGAGGTGCACCACAAAAATGCATAAAGATGATTAATTATTTTTGAAAGAAGTTCAAAGCACAGTATTTATACTCTTTTTTTTCTCTTGTTTTTTCCAGCAACCTAATTTAAGTGTGGCACAGAAGTTTAACTATAGGTTCAAGTGTGCCATGAGATAAAAAAAGGTTGAAAAACACTAACGCAGAGGGAACGTAATCATTAGCAAAGAGCCCCATTATCCAAAAGGTGCTGAACAGCATCATTTAAAAAATTCAACACATATTCTGATTTGATTGGATTCCTGTTAGGCACACCGTGCAGACTCTGAGACTGAAATGGAGAATAAGACCAATGCGGCCACTGGTAGAATTGTTAGTATGTAACCATTTCCATGGGTAGAGTAAATAGCCTTTGGCTAACTGCTTTGGTGATTTGAACATGGTATTTAAAAGGCACAAGGACAATTTGTTAATTTCTATCAGAAATACAAATGCAATTATGCTTTGACCCAATCATCCCACTTCCTGGGAAAATATCCAGTAAGATATTCTCCTGTAGGAACAAAATGACATGTGTACCAAGATAAACCACTGCAGCACCGTTTATGACAGCAAAAGACTGGAAATGACCCAAGTGTCCATCAAAAGGGGACTGGTCAAATGAATCAGAGTGAACCTGTGCAGTGGAAGACTGTGCAACCTCCCACACAAATGAGGACATTCTCTGGGAACTGACACGGAAAGATCTCCTAGATATTTTCCCAATAGCAAGAACAAGATATAGAAGTGTAAATAACACACTTCATCTTGTGTAAGAGACAGGAATCGAGATACACAGATAGAAAGAGATATATATGTGATATACACATGCACATATATATTTACAGCTGCTTGTATCTGCATAAATAAACCTGAACAGAAAAATACACAGAACTAAAAAAAAAAAAAAAATTAGCTACTTGTGGCTGGTGAGGAGGAGCTAGATGAGAACGGGTGGATGGAGACACTTCTCAACACAGTTCTTTTTACGTTTTTTTAACGTATCACCAAATAGTACCTATTTCAAAAAAAAATTTTTTTTTAAGCTTTAAAAGACTAACATTATAGTTTCTCTACGCACATGCCAAAGTAGCCAACATTCCTAATATGCCCACGAGCATCCCTTACCGGTTACCTGAGAACCCAGAAGGGACAATAGGGATAGAAAGGCCACTCAAGACACATGCTATTCTGTGTGTACAAAGGATCATCTCTGAGAAAGTCGCACCAACTACATGGTAGGTATAGAAATGCTAGAGATACTGAGAAAATGCGAAATGACGTCTTCCTTGGAGTTGCGGGGACGTCACCACAAGTATAAAGAGCCATGCCTGGCCCTGCTCCTATTGCCGGCAACCTTCCTAGTACAAATCTGAGTTACTCACTCCATGTTCAGAAGTCTTCAATGGCTCCCTATTACCTAAGCTGAGGACCAAATCCAAACTTCTGGATAAGAGCCTCCATGACCTGACCCTTCCTGCCAACTGAGGCTCATCTTCCACCACTACCTTCTTTAACCCCCTAATCCCCTCTAAGGCAGTATGGAGCCACTCGCCATACCCCCCACCCCATCCCTGTGCCCCCTCTCCCCAGCACATCTGTCTGGCCAACATCCCTGGGGCCTCAAGGCCCAGCCCAGACTTCTTTATAAAACGAACTGTCCTTATACCTCCCAGGGGGGCTGTGCTCCCTTCCCTGACATGTACACTGTACCTTATACACACAAGAGCAGCAGTGACACTGTCACCTCCCTAAGAACTCTCAGCTCTGGGACAGCAGAATCTTCACCTTTTCATCTTTTATCCCTAGCCCAACAACAGTGCTTGGCAGAGAGCAAATGCTCGCTCCAAGTTCAGCTGAATGAATAAACAAGAGAAAAGACAGAGGCAACAGAAAGGAGGAATTAGCTCTCTTAGGGCAGAATGGCTGGGACAGTGCTCTAAGCAGGTGAGCCTTTAAAGTGAGAAAGAACTTAGTGGAACAAAGGTGGGGATCTAGAAAATTTAGGGGGTGGGAGTGCCTGGAAAAAAGCAGAGAAGCATGAAAGAGGAGTGCAGGTTCAAAAAGCACAGCTAGGTAGGTTGGTCTGCAGTGAGAGGTAAGGGCCTGGGCGAGGCCTCAGGAAGGTGCAGAGTCCAGAACAAAGGCTGGTTAGAACCGGGGAGGGGGGAGTCTGAAGCTATGCTAAGCAGCCTGGGCTTCAGGTGAGCATCCTGGAAGGAGTTTTAAATTGCATATCAGTGGTGGGTAAGGGTCAGGGACAGTTTGTTTACCCATGTCCCTGACCCCCTCCCCCACTGGTTTGCAACTGTTACATAGGGAATACTCAGCTCCGCACTTAAGGACAATTCCTGGAGGAAGGACCAGAGCAGACAAGAGCCTTGGGGACAAGTTAGGACCCACTTAAGGGATGTTTAGTGACTGAGTAGTAGGGTGAGAAGGGACCTGAGAGCAACTCAGGAGGTAAAACATGAGGTGAGGTGGGGGACGAGGGGGGCAAGCGACATCTGTCGCATTCTGCTCCAGCATTGGCACTCATTAAAGTTCCCTCTCCTGGAGACTACGCAGACCACAGTACTACATGACTGTGGCAGAGGGGAAGCTAATAAAATTGTGGTATCCTCAACAGGCCTTAGTGAAAGGACCTCTAGATGTTCAATTAGGGTGCTGGAAATCAGACACGTGGAAAGCCCCACCTCATGTCTTTACAGGGGTCCGTCACAGGTCAAGAGATGAACGGAACAAAACAGCACGGGATAAAGCAGCCAGTCCCCCTTTCACATGTGCTGTCATGTGCTGGGGGCAGGGGCTCCCACCTATAATCCTAGCACTCTGAGAGGCTCGGGTGGGTAAGATCATCTGGGCTCAGGAGTTCGAGACCAGCCTAAGCAAGAGACCCTGTCTCTACTAAACACAGAAAAATTAGCTGGGTGTGGTGGTGGGCACCTGTACTGCCAGCTACTCAGGATGAGGCAAGAGAATTGCTGGACCCCAAGAGTTTGAGGCTGCTGTGAGCTATGATGACACCATTGCACACTACCCTGGGTGACAAAATAAGACTCTGTCCCCAAAAATATATATTATCTATGGGAATTCCCAAGTTCAAAATACAGATAGATCACAGTATATAGTGACTGCTGAGTAACTTTTCTGAATGAATGCTACACATTCCCTCTGTCCACCAACAATACCACATCCCTCCCCATTGCTCATCCCTAGAAAAACCACACAGAGGAAGTTCCCACTGCCTCCCCTCTGCTGAGTGCTGGAATAAAACCAGCTTCCTTAGGTAAGGACATGGTACTTTCACGCAAGCCTCTTCATGGCTTATTTAGCTAAAAAAACAAAAAGAAGGAAAAGATGTTCTAACTCACTGAGGCCCTACATTTTTAAAACTCAGAAGTCATATTAGATGCAAACAAATATCTTCTAATAAGTCTGAGGGACTCTCAGTGATAACGTCATGCAAAGGCAACACAGACAGTGACACAGGTGACAGCCACACTCTGTGGCAACAGCAGTGTGAAGTATACTTTCGGGTTACAATAAGGTGGAGGGAAAAACTGTTTCTGCCTCCTCGAGTTAACTGTCCTTGCCTGCCCCACACAGCTGCCTTGCTGCTTGCCCGTGTCACATAAAACGCACAGGAAAGAGCTAGGAGAAACCTTACAGCTTCTGAAGTCTGGATGAAGAGCACAGAGAGTGTGTGGGTCCTCCTGCTACTTGGGGCTCACCTTCTGGTTGGGAGTGAAGACTGAAATTTCTCCAGGTGGAAGTTCTGACGTGGATCTACTCTCATCTCTAAACCACTCTCCAGATAGTCTCCAAGCAGCCTCATCACATCCCTGTTCTCCCTGAAACTCCTCAAAGGCTCCCCATTACTTCCCAGATAAAGTTTCAATTCCTGCATGCCCTACAGGGCCCTCAGGGCTCAGGCTGCTCCTACCCTCTTGTCCCCTTCTCCCGGTCCTGCCCCACTTCCAGAGCATCCTTGATGCCTCATACCAGTTCATCTCTGTCCACATGAGGACACTCTGATCTAGGAGCCGCCTCTCTGTGTTCCCAAAGCATCCCCTCTCTACTGTGTGCCAGACCAGACTACTACCGCAGCTCACCCAGATACTCACGGTCAAGTGACTAGACTTGTCTCCTTCACTAGGTGGTAAGTTCCTGATTAGATAGGCACTTTCTCTCTGGGTTCCCAGCATCTAGGGTAATGGCGCACACAAACGCACTATTCAATCAACATTTGCAGAATGAGGGACGAGACTCACAGTGCTTGGGCCACATGGGTGACAACCCGACTGGTGGGCCCGAGTGGCCAGCAACATCACTCAAGTTACACTTGGCTCCACAGCTGCAGTCAGTGGTCAGTGACAATCTGGCAAGGCCGTATTGTGATACCCAGAGTTACCTGGACCCACGAAACTCAGGGAAGAGTGGACAAGAAGCATTGCCTTCTCTTCTTTCTGAAGCTCCAAAACTGAGCAGCATAGAGTGGGCTGTTTCAACAAACATGCTGGCCGGCTTCCATTTCAGACCTCACTGTCTTGCACAGGGTAGGTATACTTCCTTAACAATTTTTTTATTTTTTTAATCAAATGGCTGGGTGGCTGAATAGAGCTGAATATTTTCCAGACCGGGTGATAAGAATGCCAAAAATGTTTCTTTTTCATTTCTTCGGTAATAAAATGTACTGTACAGCAAACCAACTTTTGCTTTCCGCTTTATAATACTATATAGCTCCCCCAGAAATTTCTGGGGATGAATCAAATCTAGATAGCCAAAGTTTCCTTATTGCCACAGATTTATGTTTGAAACTTGGACATAGGACAGCACCTGTGGCTCAGTGAGTAGGGTGCCAGCCCCATATACTGAGGGTGGCAGGTTCAAACCCGGCCCCGGCCAAACTGCAACAAAAAATAGCCGGGCGATGCAGTGGGCACCTGTAGTCCCAGCTACTCGTGAGGCTAGGGCAAGAGAATCACCTAGGCCCAAGAGCTGTAGTTTGCTGTGAGCTGTAACGCCACAGCATTCTACCGAGGGTGACAAAATGAGACTCTAAAAAAATAAAATAAGAAACTTGGACATAAATCACTGTGAATGAATAAAATATATATGAGTATAGTTTTTCATGGACCTACAGGATAAGAATTGTGATGAAGTATTTGTACTGTATTATCTATCTTAATAACCTCAGAATCTACTGAAGCTGTTTGCTCATATACTAAATGACAACAGGTATTCATGGGTTTTTTTTTCTTCTAAGCGTTTAATACGTAGTAATAGACAACCTATCTCCAACAGCCAGCTACACCGGTCTAATTACCCCAGCCTCTTCTCCTATTTTCTTACTTTATCTTCTGCAAACGTGGGAAACAGAATAGCAGCTTCATATAACCACATGCAAGTACATGAAGCTGGGCTTTGAACAAGGGTCTGAAGGACTAGTCTGGATCCTTCGAACATGGCATCATGACCCAGGATTGAAGCCACCATCAGGTTACTCCAACCTACATCCTATATCTCAGCTGTGTCCCAAACAAATGTGGCATTCACAAAGAGGAGGGCCACACAAAGTATCACCCTAACACTTTTTGAATGTGATAACAATAAATAACATGGATTGGGTTCTTAGCTTTGTATCAAGACCTCTCCTAAGTGCTGCATTTATACTAACATTTCCATTCCTCTTAACAACTCTATGATGTATTATATCTCCATTTTACTGATGAGGAAACTGAGGTACAGAAAATTAAATAATTTGCCTAGATGGCACTGCTAGGATTTGGAAAAGCAGAATTCCACATCAGGAATACAGGCAGTCTAACGCTAAGACCATGACCCTAACCAGTGCAATCCATGGTCTCTGATGGTTTCCTAACATAATCACACCATAATGACTCTTACTACTTATTACTACAAAAACAGCAAAAAAATAAATTCACAAAACAATGTGTAAACCACCACTATTCCAGAGAATTTTCTTTTTTTCTGAGACAGAGCCTCAAACTATCCCCCTGGGTAGAGTGCTGTGGCATCACAGCTCACAGCAACTTCCAACTCCTGGGCTCAAGCGAGTCTCTTGCCTCCGCCTCCCAAGTACCTGGAACCACAGGCGCCCGCCACAACGCCTGGCTATTTTTTGGTTATAGCCATCATTGTTGTTTGGCAGCCCAAGCTGGATTCGAACCCGCCACCTTAGGTGTATGTGGCTGGCACCTTAGCCACTTGAGCCACAGGTGCCAAGCCCAGAGAACTTCTTAAATAATCAAAATGTTCTATATCTACACTACTGAGCGCTTGAAATGTGGCTACTGTAAGTAACTGAGAAACTGATTTTTTTTTTTCATTTTACTTTAACGAATTTACATTTAAATAGCCAGATGTAGCTCCTAGCTACCTCATAGGATTGCACGTGCGTGCGAGCTGTCAAAAATTGTGATCTGTCAAACATTAATTATAAGATAATTTCTACTTGAAACCAGGCTTCAGAAGAATGTGATTAAGTACGGATGCATCTCTGTACAACACTTTCTCCACTTCTATGTTGCTTTTAATCCATCCCCATTATCCTAAGGCCGGAAGCATGCCATTTGGCAGGGTAGGTGAAGAGACCAGCTAAACAAAGTGAGAACTTGCAGAAGTAATAGTACTAATTGGCTGAGCCCAGCCTTTTGAGCTCTGTAGGGAATGTGGGGCTGTGGGGTGGCAGATCACAGATCAGGTTCAGACACAAGGGTCATCCCATTGATCTGGAAAAAAATAAATAATCCACAGATGTCAGTATGTGACAAGCACATCACTGAATACAGAAATACTCTGCCAAGCCCAGGATCCTAGACCACACTCAGGACTGGTGTGATACAATCTGATTTGACAGAACAAAGCAAGGGTCCTCAAACTTTTTAAACAGGGGGCCAGTTCACTGTCCCTCAGACCGTTGGAGGGCTGGACTGCGGGCTCCGGGACAAGTCGGCTGCTAAGCAGGACAGGCAGCGACGGCAAAAACACCCAGCGGGCCAGATAAATATCCTAGGAGGGCTGCATGTGGCCCGCGGGCCATAGTTTGAGGATGCCTAGAATAGAGGGTATGAGCAACTATGCCTAGGTGAGGAACACCTCTTGCTCTTCCCAGGTCTCCTGGTCAGCCTTGGCCTCTGCCAAGAAAGTCACAAAGCCACGCCCAGAGAAGGATTTCTTACTCATATCCGTAATACATGGATTTTCTCCTTCCCCATCTTGGGTTCTGCTAAGCCACGTTATATGCCAAACCAAATTTAGGCTAGAATCTGATTTCAACTCAAATAAGAAATGAAACCAAGATTAGAAACTGAACCCACTAACCTAGTAAAGGGACAATGTTTACTCTGGTTACTCCCTAACTCTGTAAGTGCCTCCTTCTCTCTCCTCGCAATTTGTGACTGGCAACTTAAGGTTTATACACATTTCCCTGCCTTGTTCTACATGCCCCTGGTAAGAAGGCATGATGGAGGGCCTTGCATGGGCGGCACAGCTATCTAATAGAAGAATCCAGGCCCTGCACCCCTTCTACGCATGCGTCCCCACTGCAGGCCCTCCATGGGCACCAGCCACAGCTCACGCTTTGAGGATTCAGGAAGAGGAGCAAGCATTCTAGCCTTCACACCCAAAATGCTATTTTAAAAAAAAAGGTTTTTTCAACTACCACCCATTCCTTTCCACTCAACATCCGTCTTCCAAACAGTCCCAAAATCCATACAAACAAGTTGGTCCTTGCCCATCAAGGTCAAAATTGATCCAGTGTAAAGTCAGACTATAAACTAAAAACACGCTCTAAACTCCAGAAGCATCAAGTCTGAAAAGTTCCAATTCTGCTCCAAGTTCTGAGAAATTCTCTTCAGCCGGAAACCAGGCATTGTGAAGCAGGCCCTGAAACTTCCTGCAGGAATCCAAGAATTGCTGTAGGGAAGGTCTGTTTATCCCAGGATTGCTCCATCAGGTCAAGAGCTCCCAGACTGCTCCTAATCCCCAGGAAAGGAGCTGATAACACATCCTGAACCTCCAACCCTAAGCCTAAGCCACGTTCCCACTGATCCTCAATGCTATTCTTCCCGTCCAGCACGGCCCCGGGCACCCTGACCAAGCCATCAACTCCTGTTGACTAACCAGCATGGTCCTAGGCCTTCCCTGAAACAAGGGAGCAGGGATCAAGATAGGAAGCAGGGGCATAATTGTCTAAATCACGCAATTATTTGTTCCGAGGTAGTTATTTCCTTCTCTCTCCCCAATAGTTATGGAAGTCTTCGTGATGGACCACCCAACAGTCTTTCTAAAAATTCTCTATAAAGAGAAAAAATAAAATAGTACCAAAGAGAGAATATCTACATCTTTATTAAAAAGATTAAACTGATTAAACTAAGAATATTCTGTCCTTGCAAAATTCAGGAGCTTTAAGAAGTTCTCTCCCTATTTTTCAAGGCAGGCTCAGAGGATTCCACCCTTCCCACCAAGATCTAATCACCTCCACCAACCCAAAAGGAACCTTACAATCATGTTAGGGTTTGATACAGTCTTAAAAAAACATATGGAAGAGTTTTCCTAATTCCAGCCACGGTTTCAATCAATATAAGCCTCCCAGTACTAGAAAATTGCACTTGTGTATACACATTACACACACACACACACAGCCTATTTTGGACTAAATGTTTGTATCCCCCTGTCCAGACTCCTAGGGTAAGAACTTAACCCTCAATGAAATGGTATTAGGAGGTAATCAGGTGATAGGGCTATAGCCCTCATGAATGGGATCAGTGCCCTTATAAAAGAGACCCTGGAGATCTCTCTCTCTCTTTCTCTCCCCACCCCCACATGTGGGGACATGGAGAGGAGATGACCATTTGTAACTATGAACCAGGAAGTAGACCCTCACCAGACACCACATCGGCCAACACCTTGATCTTATAGTATTGCTCAGGCTTCAAGACCACGAGAAAGAATGTAGGTTTCATAAGCCAGCAAATCTATGGTATTTTTGTTAAAGTAGCCCAAACAGACTGGCTTTAAGCCAGCAGTTCTCAACCTGTGGGTAACGATCCCTATGGACTATATTAAAGGTTCGCAGCATTAGGAAGGTTGAAAACCACTGCATGAAGCAGTGACGTACACATAAAGTACCAGCTGTGCCTCACAAGGTATTAGCAGTGACCACCACTTTTCTCCTCTTTAATACTGACTACCCTACACTCAGGGTGTTAGGTTCTCAGTTTAATAAATCAGCCTTCCACCAACAGCAATGGCTCAAGGGCTAAGGCCCAACAGCCTGAGGTTGCACCTATAACTCACATCAATTTCGAGACCCGATACCTACCCACAAATAGTGTACCAACTTTAAGCTACCACACTGTGAGCTCTTAGAAGACAGTGACCCTACTTATTCATCTCCTCAACCCCAGAACTCAACACAGGCACACAATAGGTATCCAGGTGCTCTAAAAACAGCTGCCAAATCCATAAAGGTGCCACTCAAGTTCAAGACTTCCACGTATACACTGGCGTTCAAAAGTCGAGTCTAGACTTCCAGTGGGCAGAGGTGTAGAAGACACACCAGAGACAGTCAGACTGGGTTCAAGCCTCAGTTTTGCCAAAAATACACTGTACTGTCCTGGGCATGTCTCCCAGCTTCTGGGGGTCTTATTTTCTTCTTTTATAAACACAGTAGAGGACTTCTCAGGTTTCACTCAAAGGTCTTAAACTTGTAAAATATGATATACCCTTGAGCTCTGGCTACAATATTAACTTGATGATAAGGGCAGTGAAGATGTAACAACCAGAGGCGCCTTCTCTTATACTGATTTGGGGTAGCAGCAAGCAGTGAGGAAGCATCCACCCATTCACCTATGTTCACATGTAATATACACACACATCTAAGTCCCTCTCTGTCGTGTCTTTCAGGGAGATGCAAATTTTGATGATTGTTCCAGGAAGAAAAAGCCTCCAAGTGGAACTACGACCCACAGACATTACTTCCAGGTAATAAACAGATTCCATTCAGACAAAGAAAAATAAAGCAGCCCGTGGCTACATTCCACAGACTCCCCGTTTGTGGAAGCATCCAGGCTGAGCTCTAAATGTGAGCCAGACGTTGCTGAATTCTCATTTTGGCTCCGACTGTAACTCTGAGTGGATGGTCCTTGGCCAAGCCTCTCCTCTAGAAGCCAGGCTCTGGATGGGTATGACAACCTCCATAAACCATCCCAATTACAGGGTGAGGCTAGTAAAGCATTTCACAGATGTAAAGTGCTGCCAGCCCCTCCAGACAAATGAGGGAAGCTGTCAAAGAGGCAACGTGGCTGGGTGGGGAGAGCCACCGACCAGCCCTCTCCCGATGCTAGGCTCCCACAAACTCACCAGAGGTACCCAAAGGCTTTAAGCCCCCTACTCACAATCTGGCCCCATTCCCCCTGCTGAAAAGCAAGCACTCTCTGCAAGACTCATTTGCAAAGCTCTGTAAACCACATAGTTAAACTCCTAGCATCAACCAGCTGTGACTAAATTAGGTTTGGTTCTCCTCTGCTGTGGGACATTTGAGACAGTAAAGGTATATCAGGGCAAAGGAATAGAATATATAAAAGATAAAAGTCTGCTCATGAAATAAGAAGGGCTGTTCAGGAACCATGCTAGTAGTTTTACTGTTTTTTTTTTTTTCCTTTTAACTATTAGGTACCAAAGGATACCAGATACACAGAGCTGGATAAAAAGGTTAAGAGATACTATCTGTAAAGTTTCCCACCAAAGCCTGCTAATAGCACTCCCACTGATTAGAAAGCACTTCTGTCATTTGGGAGCTCTAATCCACTCTTATCAACCCTCTGGCTTCGTCATTTATCAGGGTGGGAATGAGAGGTACATGGGCTATGCCACAGAGTGATTTCTGGGGCCCCTGCCCATAAAGAAGCAGATCAAAAAAGGAGCTCATGCCTTCCAGAGTGAAGCTTTCACCATAGCAACACATGTTATTCTACAAACAGTCAGGACTAAGGCGCTCTGTTGTGACCGGTCTGGACAGTGCCCCCAAGAAATGAGCGACGAAGGGTTCAGACAACAGAGCAAGCAAAAGAAAAGTGGTACCTATTTAACTTGCAAGGCAGTCTTCTTACGGCTTTTACTTCTCCGTAGAGCTGAAAGTGGCGACCCTAAGACCCTCTGGTACCCACAGCCCATGTTCTAATAAGAGAGATGTCTGTGAGAAGACACATGTTCTCTGTGGAGCAGTCACACCACAGAACAAGGCTCCACGGTAAAGGACCTGTGGTAGAGACAGATGGGTCCATCATCTCTAAAATGAAATCCAGCCAGGATGCCCAGTGAATAGAAGGTGGACTCACAGACCCAAAGCAAAACCGACAGCAACAGTCACTTGTGTGGTTGTTGAGACCATCAATTAAGCGCCCACGTGCCAAACACAGTGCTGGGTATTCTTATTTTTACCCCTATTGATCTTTATTCCTGCTGTTAGGGTTAAAAAATCACTAACTGATGAACGCTACTTTTCTGAATATAACATTTTTGCGAAGAGAAGAAATAGGAATGACCAGTGTGTCCTTATATCCCATGAGACAGGGTTTCAGCTGAAGCCTGACCAGCAGAAAATGCAGCTGCAAATTTCTGCTCTGCTGCTCAAATCACTGAGGCATGAGCACAGAAATCCAACCACAGAAGAAGGGTGCTCAAGAGAGTATGTGACCCTCCTCCACACCATTTCCTCTGAATAACTTTTCTAGAACACCACTGATAGAGTAAGTCAAAGGCTAGAGAAGGATGCATAATATTAAGAACTATAAAAGCTGGCAAAGAGATTTCTTCAAAGGCACCAGAGAGGCTCAGCGCCTATGGCTCAAGGAGCTAAGGTGCCAGCCACATACACCCGAGCTGGTGGGTTCGAATCCAGCCTGGGCCGCCAAACAACAATAATGGCTGCAACCAAAAAATAGCCGGGCATTGTGGTGGACACCGGTAGTCCTAGCTACATGGGAGGCAGAAACAGGAGACTCGTTTGAGCCCAGAAGTTGGAAGTTGCTGTGAGCTGTGATGTCATAGCACTCTACCCAGGCCCAGGGTGACAGCTTGAGGCTCTGTCTCAAAAAAAAAGGCACAGGAGAAAGTAGTCAAAGAAAGATGACCCACATCCACAGATGTCTGTCTGTGCCATTTATATTCTTCTTTTTATTAACGCAATAGATGAAGAACTGTGTTATAATCGTTTCAGGTTATGATGCCCACAGGTATATTGGGAAGGGGTGTGAATTGGTACCCCGGAACCCATGGCTATGACACAAAGGGCTCCCATTTCATCATGACAAGTCAATCACAGTGTCAAGAACAGGGAAGGTTGTTCCTCGAGAAAAGGTAGATTTGCCACACCACTCTCCAAAACAATTAAAAAGCAAAAACCAGCCACTACCAAGAATTCCTCTGAGGCCTAAACCCTGAAGTCATCACAGACCAGACAGAAACCAAACCTACAAATGATAGGCTCAGAATTTTAGAAACAGTTCATTGCAGCTGCAGAACCTATAAATGAGCTTTAAAAAAAAAATTCTGTCTCAAAGTGACATTTTAAAGGTAGCATATAAATTGCTTCCTCTCTCTTCCATGCACCCCGTTTTTCCTCCTTCTCCATTTGCTTAAGGAAGAGTTTTCCTCTTCCCCTGCCTGCTTCAGTCTGAAACGTGGCACAGAACGGGACACTGGAAGGCAAGGGGGTGGGGGCTACTTTCAAATCTGACGCACATTGCCCCCAACCAGTGCCCACACCATGAGTGGTGATCGAACCAAACTCCACCTAAGAAAGGACTAAAGGACCAAACAGCTGAGCAGAAAACTCCTCCTGTACCACCTCTCCCCAACGCAGAGTTAAGAAAGAGAAAGCTGGAAAGGAAGGAGGGGGAAATAAAGTTCCACATTCCTGACATTTTTTAGCCAAGTGCTGTGGCCGCACAGAGAAGCTCCTCTATTCCAAGCAGCCTATAGGATGGGGAAGAAAACTAGGTTCAGGGATAAGAACCTGCCCCCTGCCTTGGAAATAGGATGGCCCAAAACTATAAACTAAAAGTGGGGCAGGCAGGAGACAGACTTCCATGTACATTCCCAAAAGGAAGTGATAAGGAAAGGAATTTAAGGTCATCATCTCTCTAGGGACAGAGTAAAGTTTTGGGCTCCCTGAAGGGGAAAGGAAGGTGCCCTGTAAGCTGAAGAAGTGACCAGTGAGCAGAAGAGGAGCATAGCAGGCGTGAGTGCGGTGGAGGTGCAAGGGCTGTGGATGCCTGGGCATAGGCTAGGGGACACCGGGACCAGCTCACAGGCAGAGAGGCACGGCAGGGACTCCAGAGGGAGAAGTGGCCAGGGGAGTCCCTCTTTGTGGGAAGAATTACAATTGAGTTTTCTGGCTCAGCTTCTGAAAGAAGGAGTCCTAGCCTGGCCAAGTCAGAACCCCAAGGGCCTAATGTCCTCTCTCCCTCTCCCTCTCTCCTTCTGTCCTCACTTCTAGTAAAAGTGTTCAGTTCTGATCTGGACTCTCCACCCCACCATATGCATCCTTACATACCAACCTATGCACACCATACACCTCCAGGGGAGGACCCAGGAGACCCTGAGTAATAATACCCAGGAAGTCCTATGCTGGATTATGAGGCACCCCCCACCCCATTTTACTCCTCCATCCTCATCACCACCACTAAGAATACCCATCTCTGGGAGAGTTAGTAGATGGGTATAGACAGTAAGGACCTACCATGTGCCTAGCACAGAAAAACACAGACTGGAGGTTTAGGGCAGACTGCTCAACGCCCTCAAAGCACCTCAGAGAGGAGATGCCTGCCCTGCGAGACCTGTAGGTCTATAAGGTGGTGGAGTTGGTAGGAAGAGGGGACCTGCAGGGCTCTTGCCACACACCCTACTCCAGTCCCAAGGGAGAGAGCTGTAGTTTTGTTTTGGTCACCTTGGGCCTTTCTCTTCCATCAAGTACTGGGAGTAAGAGCTCCTGGCACCATTCAAGTCCCAGAGATGGGTTTAATGAACAGGACTTTCCGAGAGACTAGAGGCAGAGAGGGAGAGAGTTACTAAGCTCAAACTCCGGGCAGCTCCTTCTGAGCAAAGATAAAGCAGATAGAGCCACAAACCTTAACAAATGCTAGAAATACAGCAGAGAGAGCCACAGGCTATATAAGAAACTTGGCCACCGCACAGCATGTGGCTTTGAGGTTTACAGCTGTCACGTGTGTCTTTCCAGCCACACCCTCCAAGACTGGGGACATGGCACTGGGAGGCCTCTTAGAATGGAAAATGGCAAATAGACACCAGGGTACTAGCTGGGCAAAACAAATTCTATGTTATTTTGTTAAATTATTATTATGATAAATAATAACAGAGCTTCAGGAGCAAGAGATGTTAATAGCTTTTTCTGCCGACATGATCTCAGTTAAACTTCACCACTGCCCCATGAGAAGGACAGGTTTTACAAACTTCTCTAATGATGGGAAACACGAGGCTATTGCCAATTTTCAGTCAGACTTATGACGAGAGTACAGACTGATACCCTGAGTAGAGTGGGAGGGAGAAGAGAGGGAATGAACTAAATGAACACTGCAAAACTATGGAGTACAGACCCACATCTTAATCCCAGGTTTATTTCCTACAGACCCCAAGGTCCAGCCAAGGACATATTCCCACATCCAACCCTGACTCAGCCACCACAAGAATGTCCCCAGCTTGAGGGCAGCTTCACCAGCCAAGTAGGACCCTGGCCACCTGTAGAGACAGAGAACCAAGAGACAGAAGGACAAGGATGGAGAAATTAGCCACACTAGGAATCTCCCACCTCCAGGGAAGTTTATAAACTGTTAGAGCTTCCTAACCCTGAGAATATAGATAAGCAACCCAACCCAGAAGGGAGGACAAGGAGTTGTCTCAGAGAACTAGAGGAGACCATGGTGAGGCTGAGGGGAGTTTCATTCACATATCTCACTTCTGAGACAAGATATACAGCAGCCAATCCATATTCAGTTTCCTCAGGTTCTTCCCACTTTTGAATATCACATTTTTTCTCACTCTGCAAGAGTAGGGAGTTCTTCCCATCAGCCCCCTTGGATTCTGACCCCTTGTTGGCTTATTAAAACTTCCTGTTGTGGGAGGCCTACACCAGGACATTGCTGTCAGCATAAGATCCCATCCTCTACCCATCCCCACCCTATGCTACTAGAGAATCACCTTTCCCCTAAGATCAGAGGGTACCCCTGGCCTATCCTTGCCCCTGCAAAGAGGGTGAAGCTCTGGGTCCACCACAGATGAATCTAAAGGGACAGTCCACAGACTGATAAAAGGTGTCCAAAAACTGGCCCTTTAGGCCAGAGCAAAAAGAGAGAAAGCAAGAGAACAGCAGAAGGTCACTGCTGGGATGGGGCCAGGGCCACACGTGAACACCCCAGCACTTTCCAGAGTTGAGGATGCAAACATCCACAAAATCATATGAGAAGAGGAAAAGGGTCAGGGTTCCTCCCATTGGAAGAGCCCAGAAGAGCGAGTGGCCACCACCGCGGGGGGGAGGGAGTACGGATTGTGCAATAACTACAGTCTGGGAGTCTCCGGGCTTGGCTCCCGGACGCCAGAAAGGAAACCCCACGCGTCAGCCCAGGGTGGCAGCGCGGCGGTTGGTTCAAAGCCAGGCTTGGGTTTAAGGGCTGCAGAAAGAGCTGCAGGATACGGTGGGTGCCCAAGGGGGCAGCAAAGCATGGCACGGCTGGCACGGCGCAGAGCTGAGGGTGCTGCCTAGGCTGACTGGGGTACAGGCCAGGGGTACAGCGCACAGAGCGAGGGGGAGAGGGGGTAACGCGGTGCACAAAGCCCGGGTGCAGATAACGCCAGGCTCCTCAGCTCAGACAAGGACCTCGGGGACCTGCATGGGTATGACCCGTGGCACACGAGAGGGGGCACTGCCCGCCCCTCGGGCACCCCTCTCCCCAGTCTCTCTCACCTCGAACATAAGCCCGATGAGGACGCAGAGCACCAGGCAAAAGCCGATGTCCGCATGGTTGTGGATGACGAACTCCTGGCTGAAGAGCGGGTAACTTTTCGTCCTCCTGCGGAAAGCCATGGCAGCGGGCGCGCAGCGGCCGGCGGGGCCCGCACCCTGCGCTCACGAGCCGCAGCGCAAACTTCTCCAGCCCCGGCCCGGTCCACCCGCCGGCCCGCCGCCCGCTCCCCCAGCAGCCCGCCAGCCCAGCGCGGAACAACTTCTGGGCCCCGCCCCCTTCCTCCGCCTGCCTCCGCCCCCGCCGCCCGGAACCGCCCCCGGCAGCAGCCCCCTCCCCACCCGCGGCCCGCACTCCTCTCGCAGGGCTCGCCCCGGCCCCGCCCCCTGCGCGCTTAACCCTCTCGCCTCGGGGCGCGCGCGGGCTACTGCGGCGCCAGCTGGTGGGGGTGGACAACGCGGCCCGGGTCCGGCTCGCCCCGCGTTAGAGCCGCGCCGGGCGTCCGAGGCCCGGCCGCCTCCGGCGCGGAAAGAGCAGGCCGCGGAGGAGGCGGACGCCCGGGCCTGTCCGGACAGGAAGTGGGTCCGGGTTTCCCACTCCTCGCGTCCAGCTCTTTCCTCCGCGGAAAGGGAAGAGCCGGAGGCCGCGGGGCGGCCCAGGGGTGGGCCTGGCAGCCGGATATTCCCGGGGTCGCCGGCTCTGGCTCTGGGGTGCTGAGAGCTGCGCAGGTTTGGTTGAGGCCGGGAAGCTGCGGGCCGGCCTTCTCGCTGGCCACAGCGCCCTACTCGGACGACAAATGAATGGATGGTTAATCAAGTATTTACTGAGGAGTTGCCGTGGGCTAGCTAGTCATGGTTCTGGTTGCTGCGCGTACGCTGCGAACAAACAAAAGACCCTGCCTGGGGGAGCTTACGTCCCAGAGAGGGGAGTGGGTGGATGGTGACAGTTTTGCCCTCCAACTTTTGGGATCCTCATGCTACGAGGGTAAATTAAGTAAATTAAGTTTTACAGGTCTCACCCAAAGTCTGCCTTCAATATTAATTGATGTGAAGAAGTGGGAGAATAAACACAAAAGAATAAAAAAGAAACTTTCTCATTGAAAGTTTTTATTTAATATTGAGTCTTAAAAATGCTCCTGGAAAGACAAAAGGTCTTTGTAATAAACTAATTTATATTCGCAAATATTGGATTTAATCCTACTAGTAATGGAGTCAACTAATCACTTTCTAGATGCACAGAAATGCGAAATGAACAAAGAACTATTTAATTCTTATTCCCTTTATTATTAGGTCCACAGTTTTAAGTAAATATGATTTCTTAAAAATGGCACAGTGTTGAAATATGATTGAGACGGGATGGAAAATTTTTCCTTTCTAAATTTGACTCCAGTATTTAGCCGAGTCTTGGGTCTTTAATTCTCTTATCTGACTCTGAAGGAAATGAATAAATAATTCCTATATTGGGCAAGCATTATTTAACTTCAAGAGTGGTGTTCCTTAAAGTTGGACCTTAGTCTTGTGAGAAACAGATTAAGAACGCTGGAACACTTCGTTACTCCTCTGTGAAGATGTTAAAATTTTCAACATGCAGCCACATTAATTAGGTTGAACTCCATGATTTTTTTTTTTTTTTTTTTTGCAGTTTTTGGCCGGGGCTGGGTTTGAACCCGCCACCTCTGGCATATGGGGCCAGTGCCCTGCTCGCTACTCTTTTGAGCCATAGGCGCTACCCCAGAAATTGGTTTCCTTATGGGTCAAAACTGGAATACCAGCATATCAGATGATTCAACTCCATAGTTCCCCATATTGGCCCATGGCTATTTGTAGAGAGGACATTGTGGTGGGAATTTCTTGCAAAAAGTAGGATGATGTCAACTACATAAAAATGAGTTTAGGCTAAGAGTCCTCCACATGTATAAATTAGAATCCTGAGGTAAAAGGGGATGGATTAGACACTGCTCAAACTGCTGACTCCAGCCCTGAGCCCTTTGAAGTACAATTAAACAATTAGACTCAGGGTTCTTAGATGCATGGTTTGATATTTCATCCCTTTGAAACCCTGCAGAGGAGTTACTCTATATCCTGATATAATTGTATATGCTATACTTTTATATGTCTGGCATGGCAGTAGGTTGGTTTGCACCAATAAACACGTGAGTAATGTGTGGTGCTATGACTCCATGCTGACTACAGCGTCACTAGGCAATAATGATTTTTTAACTCCATTATAATCTTATGGGACCACCATGATTTATGTGGTTCACTGTGGGCCAGGCACCATGTCTCATGCCTGTAATCCCAGCACTCTGGGAGGTGGAAGTGAGTGGATCTCTGAGCTCAGGAGTCAGAACCAGCCTGATCAAGAGCAAAACCCCATCTCTACTAAAAATAGAAAAACTAGCTGGGCCTTGTGGCAGGCACCTATAGTCCTAGCTACTCAGGAGGCTAAGGCAAGAGGATCACTGGAGCTCGAGTTTGAGGTTGCTGTGGGCTATGATGTCAGGGCACTCTACCCAGGGTAACAGAGTGAGACTCAGCCTCAAAAAAAAAAAAAAAAAAAAAGGAAAAAATACCATTATGTGGCATGCATCTATGCGTCCTCAAATTCTGTGATACTCTTCCTTTCAAGAGGTAGTTCAATGGTTAGAGCACCAACCCCGTGCATGGGGGTGGGTTTGAACCTGGCTTGGGCCTGCTGGAAAAAAAAAAAAAACAGTCTACCCCAAAGGTGTCAATTCATTCCTTTACCTTTAAGCGTAGGCTTGACTTAGTGGCTAACAAATCAAATATACCGTAAGTAATGATGTATAACTTCTAAGGTCATAAAAGGCATTTGGGGTTTTTCTTTTCTCTTTTTAGATCACTTTCTCCGGAGGATACTCATAGTCCTAAGGAGGGGTCTACATGGCAAGGAGTTGAATCCTCCTGCCAACAACCAACACCAAGTTGCCAGGCATGTGAGTGAGCTACCTTAAAAGCAGATTCTTGGCTCGGCGCCTGTGGCTCAATCAGCTAAAGCGCCAGCCACATACACCTAAGGTGGCAGGTTCGAATCCCCAGCCCAGGCCCGCCAAACAACAATGATGGCTTCAACCAAAAAATGGCCGGGCGTTGTGGCGGGCGCCTGTGGTCCCAGCTACTTGGGAGGTGGAGGCAGGAGACTTGCTTGAGCCCAGGAGTTGGAGGTTGCTATGAGCTGTGATGCCATGGCACTCTACCCAGGAGGATAGCTTGAGGCTCCATCTCAAAAAAAAAAAAAAAAAGCAGATTCTCTAGCCCCAGTCAAGCCTTCAGATGAATATAGCCTCCACTGATCCCTCAGCTACAACCCTGTGAGAGATTCTGAGCCAGAACCAGCCAGGTAAGCTAACTGCCAAATTCCTGACTCACAGCAACTGTAAGATAACAAATATTTACTATTTTAATCTTGATCTTGTAATTTGCTATACAGCAAAAGCTAACTAAAAAACAATGTTGGAGCTTACAATATTTAGAAGAGACAGAGGCACCATTACAATTCTGAGTGATAATGGTGATTCTAAGAACAATTTGAAATGTATACATTATGAGTACAAAGAAAAGGTAACTTAATTCTATCTGGGGAATAGGGAAGAGGACATGTGATCTGGGCCTTTACCCTAAAGAGTTTTTACTGACAGAGAATGCAGAAGAGCAGTGGGAGATGAATTTGGAGAGTTAAGATAGAGCCGGATTGTAAAAGATTTTGAGTGCCATAATAAGGAATTGTGACTTTATTCTGCAAATGAGGAATGGGAAGTTTTAAAGCATGACCAGCTCTGTCTTTAGAGGAGAACTATCAGGAATATGGAAAATCATGCTGATTTAAACAGAGTAGTGTCAGGAAGACCTTTCTGGAAACGATTATAACAATCCAGTAAATAAATGAACACTTCTCAAATAATAGTAACAATGTGAACAAAAAAAGGAATGAATTACTTCAGAGACATGCCAATAACTAATCAGATTTGGTGAATGCCTACCTATAAGACTATGTAAGGAAGTTTAATGAGTCAAAACTTTTAGGCTGTAATGACAAAATGATGGTGGGACCACTAAAAAATATGCAGTAGAATAGTTGATCACCTCCCCACATTGACCACCTCCTTAAGTTGACCTAATTTTCATAGACCAGACATGTACCACATGCTTACATCAATACAGTAGGCCTACGTCCTTATGTTGGCTTGTATGGTACATTCCCTTGGGTGGTCAACTTACAGAGGTTCTACTGTATATGCAGCCACAGATTAAGAGCAGGTGAAACAGAGAAGAAGATGGCCTCGTCTGTGAAGAAGCAAGGGCTGAGGTGGCCTGGAACATCCAAACCAACTTTTGACAGTGCAGTTGGAAATGGTTGGATTGGATTGGGGGAGGGAAAATCAGAAGATATCTGTGACTCATCGTCAGTTGGACTGTTGATAAGTGTTCTGGGAACAATGAGAAAAACCTTGAGGTCAGAAGAATCCTAGTGACCCTGATAGGAGGGAGGAGGAAGAGGAAAGGGTGTTGCAGAAGAAGCCAGGGCACCAGATTTCACAGGACAGCTGGAATCCAGCAGGATGGAACAAGCTGAGGATTCAGCCATTATGCCTTGAGGAACCACCTAATTGAATGCTGGAGTGTGCTTACCGGTGCTTAGAAGTTAAGAAAAGGAGGTAGGAAGGTAGTCTATTTTTTTAAAAAAACCTTCAGTGAGAAAAAGGGAAATGGATGGTGTTTTGAAGGATATGGAGGATCTAAAGAAGACTCTTTATATTGGATTTAATTTTTGAGATTAGGGCTTGTGCAGAGACAGAAGAAATATCCAGGAGAGAAAGAGGGAAATACTGAAAATACTTGAAATATAGGAGATCGTTGACACCAAGGCAGAGGCTGGAAGGTAGCTCTAACAATAGGAACAAGAAAGAAAACTTCTCTGAGACAGGGTCAGGGACCTAAGAATAGGTGTGTATATAGTTACATCTGGAGGTGGAGAAAATAACCCCCCACATTGATATTACACTTTGCACTTGCCCTGTGAGGGAGGCAAGACAGTTATTAGCAACCCTTTCCTGTAGCTTTTCTTAGACACATGGATGACCAAGGGCCACATAATTAGTGGGTAGCCAATCCTAGACTTAGACCATCGAGTCAGGCTCTCAGCACAAGGTTCCCTTTCCTGAACCTCACTGGCCCCTGTCTGGGCTAAAGTATGACAGTATCTGGTCAGCACCATCTGCTGTCCTGTACTTACCCAGTAATGGCTGTTTCTTCTTTCCAAGGCAATCTTTTCTTTCCAGTTTCTGTGTCTCTGTGTTTTTTTTCCTCTCACCATGTCCTTATTCCATGTCTGTTTGCCTTAAAAGGTAACCATTTTTTAAGATAAAGAGTGCATACTTCTTCCTCCGCTCAGCTTCAGGTCACTGGTCTGGAGGCATCCACACAGCACCTGGTGTGAACCTCTCAGGAGGCTCCAGCTTCACCTGAAGTCGATATATTTGTCTGTGAATTTTGCCCCCCATGAGATGATGTGATCCTTCAAGATGGGACTCTTACCCTAGAATACTGTCATGTTCCAACAGCACCAAGCAAGAGTCCCACATATTCAAGTGTTGGTTGAAGGCACGATTGAAAGGGAGAGGTTGTTGCAACCGGCTGTATTAAAATGCCCACCATCTGCAGCCCTGTCTACATGATATGCAGCATGCTTTTGGGTTGAAAAAACCTTTCCATCCACTCTTATTTCCCAAAAGTAGAAAATGCATTTCCTCTTATGACAAGAAGTCTGGAGGTAGTTCATTCCCAGTAGTAAGCAGTACATTAAAGAAGAGTTTCCTTATCCTCTCACTTTGGAGCTTGGTGTTCACTTCTGTCTCAGGATTACCCCCTGTGGTTCCAAAGTGGCTGCAGTAGCTCCAGGCATTCTATCCTGGAACGAAGAATAATCCAATTGACAAGACCCTAAGTTCAGACAAGGGAACAAGCATTTGGAAAAGGAAAGAAAACTTTCCCAGACTTTCCCTCATGCCTCATTGACCAGAATTGCATCCCATGCCTATTCCTAAGGCACAGTGAGCAGATTGATATGGTTAGAGTAACTTCACCCAGGATACAGGGGCTGAGAATTCACCCTCCTTTGAAGGGCTCGGATATCCCTTAACGTCAACAAGATAAGAATTCCCATGGCAAAAAAAAGGGAGAGTTGACATTGATTAGGCATCAGA
This sequence comes from Galagoides demidoff, assembly GCA_963574575.1. Taxonomy (NCBI): domain Eukaryota; kingdom Metazoa; phylum Chordata; class Mammalia; order Primates; family Galagidae; genus Galagoides; species Galagoides demidoff. The sequence continues at coordinate 23,118 of CAUYQV010091647.1, forward strand.
ATGTCTTTGGTGTGATTTTTTTCCGTATGTTTCACCTTGATATTTTTACCTCTTTGCCTCACAGTATATCAGGTTCTTTTATCCAAAACAAGTATTGCTTTCTGATTTATGTACACTAGGCACATGAGCCTGGCCAATGTCACTTACCGCACAGTCGCTGTTGGAGTGGCTAAAGGATAACCAGCTTGACAAAGTATAATTTTTTGTGCTCTGGCATTTGAGTATTTTGTATCAGGCTCAGCAGCATCTTTCAGCAAAGGATGAGACTTCCCAGCCATCAGATCTTTTTACCCCCCCACACAAGAGTTTCATAGGATCAGGGGTACACCAAGAAATGGGGAGTGTTGGGAGTGGTCAGCACCTGGGGCAGCAATAAAGGGCGCTAGATCCGTAATGAACTTTAAAGCAATAGTACACCCCTAAATGCAATGTGGGGTCATTGATTAAACACTGGAACAGAAAAAACACGAGTGGAATCAAAATCTGTAGTTTGATTAATAGTAGCAATGTTAATTTTTGTGTTTTGATAAACATACCATGCTTACAGAAGCTGCGTGAAAGGTATATGGGAATTCTATATTATTTTTGGCAACTCTTCTATAAATCTAAATTTATTTCAAAATAAAACTTTTTTAAAGTGTTAAAATTGACTAAAAATTGATCTCCTTTTTTTTGTTGTCACCATGCACTGGCCATTCTCAACAATGTTAGGGATAAAATACTTCCCTCCCCTCCCCCAAATCTTTTGGTCTGTGTTTTAAATAGTTGTAGATAACTGTTAAATCTTTTTTTTTCTCTCTGTTATTGTTGCGACAGAGTTCTACCCTATGCCCTGAGCAGAGTGCAGTGGCATTGTAGCTCACTGCAACCTCAGACTCAGGCTGTAGGCATCCCACTGCCTCACCCTCTGAAGCCACTGGGATTACAGGTGCTTGCTATGGTACCCAGCTGGGTTTTTCAATTTTTTTCATGAGTCCAGGATCTCACTCTCTCTCAGACAAGCCTCGAACTCCTGAGCTCAAGCAATCCTCTGGCCTAGCCTCCCACAGTGCTGGGATTACAGGAGTAAGCCATCACACCTGGCAATAACTGTTAAGTCTTAATAATGTGGCTTGGCGCCTGTGGCTCAAGTGGCTAAGGCACCAGCCACATACATCTAATGTGGCAGGTTCGAATCCAGCCCAGCCCGCCAAGCAACAATGGCAGCTGTAACCAAAAAATAGCCGGGCGTTGTGGCAGGCGCCTATGGTCCCAGCTACTTGGGAGGCAGAGGCAGGAGACTCGCTTAAGCCCAGGAGTTGGAGGTTGCTGTGAGCCGTGATGCCATGGCTCTACCCAGGGGGACAGCTTGAGGCTCTGTCTCAAAAAAAAAAAAAAAGTCTTAATAATGTATCTCTAAGCTTCAATTTAGTGTATTTTTGTTATTTAACTTTTAATAAACATTACATTCTGCAAGCAAGTTATTCCCACAGTCAGCCCCTGATACATGAGGTCTCAGATGTGTGTATTTGTTCATATCCAGTTGGAATCATCTGAGTTTACTAGGACATAGTTGGTGTCTCCAAACTAGTGCTAGAGATATTCATGTTCAAACAACAAATTTGAAGCAATCAATGATAGCATAGTAATTATAAAGATGAAGAAACAGAACTTAAGTTACTTTAATTCTTTAATTCTATATAACCATTTGAAACTTTTATTTGTGTTTAAAATTTAAAACAATGAAATTGAGTGTAAGCTGCTATTACAATTATTTCTTTCATGGCAAGATTTTTTTTTTTTTGTGACAGAGTCTCACTTTGTCACCCTCCGTAGAGTGCTGTGGCATCACACCTCACAGCAACCACAAACTCTTGAGCTTGAGCAATTCTCTTGCCTCAGCCTCCGAAGTAGCTGGGACTACAGGCGGATGCCCGCAGTGCCCAGCTATTTTTTTTTTGGAGATGAGGTCTTGCTCTGGCTCAGGCTGGTCATGAACTCCTGAGCTCAGGCAATCCACCCACCTTGGCCTCCCAGAGTACTAGGATTACAGGCAGGAGCCACAGCGCTCAGCCCATGGCAAGATTTTTTTTTTTTTTTGAGACAAGAGTCTCATTATGTCACCCTCTATAAAGTGTCATGACATCACAGTTTACAGCAACTTAAGTGGTTCTCTTGCCTCGGCCTCCCAAGTAGCTGGGACTACAGGCATCTGCCACAACGCCCAGCTATTTTTTGTTGTAGTTGCTATTGTTGTTTGGCCACCCAGGGCTGGATTTGAACCTGACAGCTCGGGTGTATGTGGCTGGCACCCTAGCTGCTAAGCTATAGGCACTGAACCCATGGGAAAATTTTTTTCTGGAATTTTTTTTTTTTTTTTTTGAGACGGAGCCTCAAGCTATCCCCCTGGGTAGAGTGCCATGGCATCACAGCTCATAGCAACCTCCAACTCCTGGGCTCAAGCGAGTCTCCTGCCTCCGCCTCCCAAGTAGCTGGGACCA
>CAUYQV010091650.1:0-29272 GCA_963574575.1 Galagoides demidoff
AGGCAGAGGAAACAGCAAGGCAAAGATCTGGAACAGTGGTGAGCTCAAAACGGTGTGTCTGAGGTTGAGTGTGGTGGAGCATGGTGAGAATGAGCCAGGGAGGTACTCTGGGGCCAGGCGTGTAGGGCTTTGCAGACATCATCAGAAGGTTGGACCTCATTCCAACTGCAATGTGAAGCTGGTGAAAGGTTTTAATGGGTGTTACACAGCATAATTTCACTTTAAAAATCTGATTCTGGCTTCTATGTGGAAGGAGAAAGGGAAGAACAGCAGCAAGGAAAGGCGTTAACATTCCAAGGTAGTATCCAGAAAGAGATTGGGCATCTGTGCACAAGGTGAATCAGGAGTGTTAGAGACAGATATTCAGGATATATTTTTAGGAAAAAAATAGGCAAGAATTTGGAATGTATTTGAAATGGAAGTGAGAGCAAGAGAAGATTCCAAAAGGATTTTATTTTTTGACTTGAGGAGTAAGTAAGTAGACTACAGTATAATTCCTCAAGTTTGGGAGTGCAGGTTTGGTGGCTATGTGGAATCAAAGTCTCTTTTTTTACTGTGTTGAGGGTGTGATTACTGTAAGGCATTCAAGATGATACCAAGAATGTGGTTGGATACTGAATTTTTTTTAAGACTTTGCTTTTTTTTAGAGCAGTTTTTGGTTTACAGAAAAATTGAATGGAAGGTACAAAGATTTCCCATATACCTCCTGCTCCTGCATATGTAGAACCTCCTCCATAAAATTCTATACCTAAGTCATGAACCTGGGTATTGAACTTGGAGGTGGATGCAGAGGCCTACCATGAGATTGGTTGAAATCACCTGGAGAGATTGAACTTAGAGAGGGGTAGACTCATTCAACTCCCTTCACAATCCAAAGGGAATAATATTTCCTATTATATATATATATTATGATCTCTTAAATAAAATTATTTAAATTTTTTTAAATATTCCTGCATCTAAACTAAAACATCCTTACATTTAGTTTCTTTCCTTTACTGCACATCTAAATTCCATATATCCTTCAAGACATAGCTCAAATAGCCCTTTCTATGTCAGTCTGGCTGAACTCCTATCCCAAAGCAAATACTCCTTCCTCTGAGTTGACAGAGGACTTCTTCTGTACCCTCACTTTCTACTTGGCCTTAAAATAACTTACAGTATTTTCCCTTATTTCTTAACACTCTTTATTTTTGGAATATAGGGTCTAGACACCTTTCTCATGGTCTAAAAGATCTGGCATACGTTGCACATATCAGAAAAGGAAAAAACATCATATCTACACATGATTAGTCAATGAAACCAATTGACCAATTGGAAGTCCTTATTTAGCCTGAAATTACTGGTAGTTACTTTTGTGTAGACTAATACAGAATTTTACCTAGCCTTTTAAAATTCCTTTATGGAATTTTTAAAATGGTGATTGTTTATGAAGTACTCACTCTCAATCAGGAGCAAGATTTCCAATCTAAAAATGTTTCTTGAAGCCTAGATACATACACACACATGCATGGGAGCAGGGGCACATGCGGGCCCACACATGTTACAGGGACATGTATATTAAACAGGAGCATTAACTAGTTCTCTCTTTTTTTTGAGACAGAGCCTCAGGCTATCCCCCTAGGTAGAGTGCTGTGGCATCACAGCTCACAGCAACCTCCAACTCCTGGGCTCAAGTAAGTCTCCTGCCTCAGCCTCCCAAGTAGCTGGGACCACAGGTGCCCGCCACAACGCCCGGCTATTTTTTGGTTGCAGCCATCATTGTTGTTTTGGCGGGCCCGGGCTGGATTTGAACCCGCCACCTTAGGTGTATGTGGCTGGCACCTTAGCCACTTGAGCCACAGGCACTGAGCCAGTTCTCTTTTTATTAGGATAAATATTTTGTAATAGGTATACACATAATGAGTTTCTAAAGTTTTTTTAAAAGGCAGACTTATTGAGGTAGAATTTATGGGTACAGTTCAATGAGCTTTGATCTGCTTTTTGTTACTACAGAAAAAAATTATTTGGGGGGAAGAATTTCATATAAATAGAATCACGCAGTGTGTGCTCTTCAGCTTCTAGTTTCTTTTGCTCAGCATAACATTGTTGGGCTTCATCCTTGTTATGGATGTTAGTTTTCCCTTTATATAGCAGGATTGATCATGTATCTATGTACTTGTTGGATGGTTAGGTTGTTTCCCAGTTTGGCTAGTATTAATTTTTTATTGCTGTGTGGTACATTGCCTATAACTTAACAGCTTGAAGGGGCTTAAATAACATTTTTTATTTTATAGACTTCTGAGTCAGGTGTCTGGCCACATTTTAGCTGGATCCTCTGAAAGCCTGCAATTAAGGTGTCAGCCAGGGCTGGCTTCTCAGCTGGAGGAAGGACTTCCTTTCAAACTCTGATTGTTGGCAGAATTCATTTCCTGGAGGCTGTAGAAGACTTGGTGGCTTGCTTCTTAGTTCCCCGAAGTGGAGAGCAATACTTTCTGTAGAGACAGTCTGCTATCAAGATGGAATCTTATGCAACACAATGTAATCACAGGAGTGATACTGCATCACTTTGCTAGTTTCTGTTGGTTAGGAGCAAGTTAGATGTTGCACCCACACTCCAGGAAGCTATGCTGGGTTGTAAACACTAGGAGACAGGAACCATGGGGGCCACCTTAAAGCCATTGTCACAAAGCTATTGGGAATAAATTTGCTGTGAACTTTTGTGTACAGATTTCGGGACTGTGTTTTTGTTTCTTTTGAATAAACTCCCCAAAGTGGAAATGCTGAGATATGTGCTGAGAGTATATTTAACTTTTTAATAAACTGTCATGTGATTTTTGAGAGCAATTGTACCATTTTAAATTCCTACCAAAATGTATAAGATAGTTGTTCCAAATTGTTGCCAACATTTGGTATTGTGAATTCTTTTATTTTTATTTACTTATTTATCTTTTATTAAATCATAGCTAGGTACATTAATGCAATTATGGGGCACAATGTGCTGGTTTTATATACAATTTGAAATACTTTCATGAAACAGGTTAACATAGCCTTCACTGCATTTTCTTAGTTATTGTGTTAAGACATTTATATTCTACACTTAGTAGATTTAACACGTACCCTTATAAAATGCACCATAGGTGTGGTCCCACCAATTACCCTCCGTCCACCATTCTTTTCCCTCCCCCCCTTTCCCCTTCATCTTGGGCTGTAGTTGGGTTATAGCTTTCATATGGAAGTGTGGGTGTTTATAAATTTGTTTCATAGTAGGGCTGAGTACATTGGATACTTTTTCTTCCATTCTTGAGATACTTTGCTAAGAAGAATATGTTTCAGCTCCATCCATGTAAAAATAAAATAGGCAAAGTCTCCATCTTTTTTAAGGCTACATAATAGTCCACAGTGTACATATAGTGCAATTTATTAATCCATTCATGGGTCGAAGGGCACTTGGGCTTCTTCCATGACTTAGCAATTATGAATTGGGCTGCAATAAATATTCTGGTGCAGACATCTTTGTTATAAAGTGATTTTGGGTCTTCCGGGTATATACCTAGTAGAGGAATTGCAGGATCAAATGGCAGGTCTATTTTTAGATCCCTAATTGATCTCCAAACATCTTTCCAAAAGGAATGTATTAGTTTGCCTTCCCACCAGCAGTGCAGAAGTGTTCCCTTTTCTCCACATCCCCACCAACATCTATGGTTTTGGGATTTTGTGATATGGGCTAATCTTACTAGAGTTAGATGGTATCTCAAAGGAGTTTTGATTTGTATTTCTCTGAATGATTAAGGATTATGAGCATTTTTTCATATGTCTGTAGACAGTGCACATGTCGGCTTCAGAGAAGTTTCTCTTCAAGTCCCTTGCCCACCCTGAGATGGGATCACTTGTTCTTTTCTTGCTAATAACGTTTGAGTTTTCTGTGGATTCTGGTTATTAAACCTTTGTCAGAGACATAATCTGAAAATATCTTCTCCCATTCTGAGGGCTGTCTGCTTGCTTTAGGTACTGTGTTCTTGGTTCTGCAGAAGCTTTTTAATTTGATCAGATCCCAGTAATGTATTTTTGGTGTTGCTTCAATTGCCCAGGGGGTCTTCCTCATAAAATAGTCTCCCAGACCAATTTCTTCAAGTTTTTTCCCTGCACTTTCTTCTGGTATTTTTATAGTTGCATGTCTTAAGTTTAAGTCTTTAATCCAGTGACAGTGTATCTTAGTTAATGGTGAAAGGTGTGGGTCCAGTTTCAGTCTTCTACAGGTCGCCAGCCAGTTCACCCAGCACCATTTGTTAAATAGGGAATCTTTTCCCCACTGAATGTTTTTGACTGGCTTATCAAAGATTAAGTCATGGTAAGTAGCTGGGTTCATCTCTTGGTTCTCTCTTCTGTTCCATACATCTACCTCTCTGTTTTTGTGCCAGTACCATGCTGTTTTGATCACTATTGATTTATAGTATAGTCTGAGGTCTGGTAGCATGATTCCTCCTGCTTTGTTTTTATTTCTGAGTAATATCTTGGCTAATCAAGGTTTTTTCTGATTCCATATAAAATGAAGTATTATTTTTTTGAGATCTTTAAAGTATGACAGTGGTGCTTTAATGGGGATTGCATGAAAATTGTATATTGCTTTGGGTAGTATGGACATTTTAAGAATGTTGATTCTTCCCAGCTATGAGCATGGTATGTTGTTCCATTTGTTAACATCTTCAGCTATTTCTTTTCTTAGAGTTTCATAGTTCTCTTTATAGAAATCTTGTCAATTCCTTTAAAGTTAGCCATTCGAGTGGGTGTGTGGCAGTATCTTATGGTTTTACTTTGCATTTCCTTAACATCTTTTCAAATCTTTGAGCCTTCTTTTTATTGGATTGTTTGCTTTTACATATTCTTGATATAATCCATATGTCATGCGAATCCATATACACTGTGAATATATTCTCTTTTCTGTTGCTTTCCAAGAGCAGAAGGTTTTAATTTTGATGAAGTCTATTTTTCATTTTCCTTTCATGCTCTATGCTTTTTGTATTCGGTCTAAGTAATCTTGCCTATCCTAAACTCAGAAAAATGATTTCTTAAGTTTTCTTGCACAGAATTTATAGTTTTACCCTTTATGTTTGGTATATAATCAATTATGGGTCAATTTATATCTAAAGTGTAAAGTAAGAACTGGTTTAATTTTTTTCTATGTGAATATCTTGCTGTTTCAATACATTTTTTGATACGACTATTCTTTCCTCATTTAATTATCTTAGCTCCTTTGATAAAAATAGCTTGACCATATTTCCATGGTTTTTATTCTGGTTCATTGGTTCTGATAACAACATACCGCTGGGGTTCCTATGACTCTATAGGAAGTATTCAATCAAATGTCTAAGTCTTCTGATTTTTCTCTTTCAAGATACATTCCAGATAATTTTTATTTAAATATAAATTCAAAACCATATTGTTAATTTTCCAAAAAAGAGTTATCTTGGATTTTGAATGGGATTGTGTTGACTCTATATATCAATTTGGGAAAAACTGATGTCTCAGAAATATTCAATGTTCAAATACATGAACATGGTATCTTTTATTTTATTTTATTTTATTTTTTAGAGATAGAGTCTCACATTGTCACCCTTGGTAGAGTGCTGTGGTGTCATAGCTCACAGCAACTTCAAACTCCTGGGCTCAATCAATTCTCTTGTCTCAGCCTCCCAAGTAGCTGGGACTATAGGCACCTGGCACAATGACCTTCTAATTTTAAAGACAGGGTCGGCTTTTGTTCAGGTTGGTCTGGAAGCTGTGAACTCAGGTAATCCACCCACCTTGGCCTCCCAAGGTACTAGGATTACAGGTGTGAGCCAACATGCCTGGTTGGTATCTTTTAACTTACTTTTTAATTTACTTAAATCTTTTAATTTTTCTCAGCAATGTTCCATAATTTTCAGGGTAAATTTTTTTCTGTTAAATTTATCCTTGAGTTATTGTGCTTTTGGATATTATTTAAATGGTATTTTTATTTAGATATTCAATTGCTCATTGCTTGTAGATAGAAATACAGTTTGTTTTTGTAAATTGATTTGTTTTTGAGGAAAGATTTTAAGCCAAATTAACTTTTTTTTTTGAGACAGTCTCACTATGTTACCCTCAGTAGAGTTCTATGGCATTACAACTCACAGCAACCTCCAATTCTTGGGCTTAAGTGATTCTCATGCCTCAGGCTCCCAAGTAGCTGGGACGACAGGTGCCCACCACAACCCTTGGATATTTTTTTGTTGCAGTTGTCATCGTTGTTTAGCAGGCCTGGGTCAGGTTCAAACCTGCCAGCCTTGGTGTATGTGGCTGGCACTGTAACCACTGTGCTATGGGTGCCGAGCCCCAAATTAACTTTTTAATAAAGATTTTTTTGTATTTTATATTTCATATTAAATAAGTTTTGGTAGTTTGTATTTTTCAAGATATTTGTTTATTTCATCTAGCTTATCACACTAACATAAAGTAGTTCATGGTATTCTCTTATTGTGTTTTAATATCTCTAGATTCTATAATGATATCCTCTCTTTATTCCTTAGATTGATAATTTGATCATTCTTATTTTAAAAAATCAACTTTTGTTTTATTAGTTTTCTATATTACCAGTCCATTTTCTATTTCTGTATTTCCCTCACTTTACTATTGTCTGCATTCTACTCAGATTTTTTATTCCTAAAGTTGAAGCATAGCTACTGGATCTTTTCTTTTCTCATATAAGCATCTTGTATTTATGGCTCAGCACACGTTCAATCATAATGAATGTTTTATATGGATTCTGTAGTAGCTTTTTTGGATGGAGCATTATAATACATATCATTTAGATCAAATTGATCAGTAGTGGTGGTTAAGTCTACCAGGATCATATTGATTTTCTGTCTATTTTTTTCTTTAAATTACTCAAAAAATGGGAAATATCCAATTGTATTTGTGCCAGTTCTATCAGTTTTTGCTATAACTATTTTGAAGCTCCATTATTAGGTACATATACATTCTGAATTGTTTTGTCTTCTTGATAAATTAGTCCTGTATCTTTATAAAATGTTTCTTCTTGTCCTTGGTAACTTTCCCTGTTGTGAAGTTCGCTTTGTCAGATACTAATATTGCCACTCAAGCTTTCTAATGTTTAGTATTTGCTGCATGGTATACATTTTATCCATCCTTCAATTTTTAATATCATTGTGCTTTACATTTAAAATGAGTTTCTTACAGATAGTATATGCTGGGTTTTGGTCTTTTGTCCAATCTGACAATTTATTTTAATTGTGGTTTAAATCATTTAAAGTTATTATCACTATAGTTTGATTTTAATTACTATTTCTTGTCTTTTTCCTGTTTGTACTATTTGTTATTTTATTTTATTTTTTGGTTTTTGGCCAGGGCTGGGTTTGAACCCGCCACCTCCGGTATATAGGGCCAGCACCCCACTCCTTGAGCCACAGGCACTAACCTGTTTGTACTACTTGTACTTTCCCCCCTTTTCCTTCTTTTTTTTGACTGAGTATACGTAAGAAATGCCCTTTTATTCACACTGTTGGCTTATTAACTATTATTCTTTGTTTTTTTTTTTTTTTTTGGCCAGGATTTGCAGTGTACAATTTGTCTTATTGAAATTATTTTTCATATAACATTGTGCCACTCCACATACAACATGAAGATCTTATAACATTATATTTCTAATTGTTATATTTTATAAGCTCCATTGTATGTTAGTTTTATTTTTTAAACAATTATATTTTCAATAGAAATTTTAAAAATACTTGCACACATATTTACCATTTCTGTCATTCTACTTTTCTTGGGATAGCTTTAAGTTTCCCTCAGTAGACTAAACCAAATCATCCTTATGTCTATATAACTTTCTTTCACATTTTTTGCAATGCTAGTCTACTAGTGATAAAATTTTCTCTTTTGTTGTCTGAAAAATAAAGTTTCATTTTAGCTTCATGTTTAAAAGATTTCTGGGTTAACTATGCTTTTTCTCTTTTAGCACCTTAAAGGTGTTGAAACTTCTGCATTTCATAGTTTCTAAAGGGAAATCTCATGTCTGCTTATATCTGTGTGTCATGTGCCTTTTCCCCAAAAGTTTCTCTTCAAGAATAGTTTTAAGTAATTTGATTATGATATACCCTGATGTGTTTTTATTTGTTTGTTGTTCTAGTTACCCATTGGGGTTTATTGGGTTTATTTTAATTATACATGTATAACTTTAATTAAATTATGAACATTTTCAGCCATTATTTAATGCTTTTTTTCTAGTGCCATATAGTTCCTTTGCATTACAACTCCCAACTGCACAAATATTAGATTGGTTGATTGTTGAGTGACCATAGATCTCTAAGATTCTGTTTGCTTTTATTTTCTTTTCTTTATATTTCATTGTGCTTCAAAAAATTAAAATATTGTTTTATTGCTATATTCATAAGTTTAATGATCATTTATTCTTTTGAAGTGCCTGATTTGTTATGTATTCTATCCAATACAATTTTTACACAGATATTTTATTTTGGGTTTTAAAAGTTCCAATTGTTCCACAAGGTTCTCCCTTTATTTAGGTTATCTTTTTCTTTTACTTCTTCAATATATTCATAATGACATTTATAACATTCATGTCCGCTAATTCCATAACCCCTAACATTTTTCCATCTATTTCTATCTTCTTATTTTTCTCCTAATTGTGAGACACAGTTTCATGTCCCTTTAGATGCTTATTAATTTTTATTTTTGTTTTAATTGACAAATACTTGTATATACTTAGGGGGTACAGTGTGATGTTTTGAACATTCTAGAATGATTAACCGAAGACAATAAACACATTAATATCCTCACCTACTTATCTTTTTTTTGTGGTGAGAATATTTAAAATCTACTCTTCGAGCAATTTTGAAATATATAATATTTTATTATTAACTGTTGTCAACATGCTGTGCAGTAGATTACCAAGACTTCCTGATACCTCCCATGTCACTGAGACTTTGTACCCTTTGGCCACCAACTCCATTCTCCTCATACCCCTCACTCCCAGTCTCTGGAACACATCACTCTACTCTCTACTTCTGAGTTCAACTTTTTTTAGATTCCACACATAAGTGAGATCATGCAGTACTTGTCTTTCCGTGTCTGGTTTGTTTCTCTAACATAATGTCTTCCAGGCTCATCCATGTTGTCACAAATGACAGGATTTCTTTCTTTTAAAAGGATGAATGATATTCCATTATGTATAAACACCACCTTTTCTTTATCCATTTATTTACTGGTAGACCCAACTTCAGTTTCTTCCGTATGATGCCTACTGATTTTAATTGGATACTGAACATTATAGCTTCACATTTTGAGTACTAGGTTTCTTTTTGTTGTTGGGTTTTCTTTCCTTTTTTAAAAATTGTCTCTTCTTTTCTTTTTCTTTCTTTTTTTTTTTTTTTTTGAGACAGTCTTACTCTGTTGCCTGATCTAGAATACCCTGGTGCCAGTGCTATTTCATAGCAACCTCAAACTCCTGGTTCAAATAATCCTCTTGCCTCAGCCTCTTAAGTAGCTGGGACTACAGGTACCTACCACAATGCCCCTCTAATTTTTTCTACTTTTAGTAGAGATGGGGTCTTGCTCTTGCTCAGGCTGGTCTTGAACTCTTGAACTCAAGGGATCCTCTTGCCTTGACCTCCCAGAGTGCTAGGATTACAGGTGTGAGCCACCTCACCCTGTCTGAATACTGGATTTTGTTGAATATCTTTTCTTTTCTCTCTCTCTCTTTCTTTCTTTCTTTCCTTCCTTCCTTCCTTCCTTCCTTCCTTCCTTCCTTCCTTCCTTCCTTCCTTCCTTCCTTTCTTTCTTCCTTTTTTTTGAGACAGAGCCTCAAGCTATGGCCCTGGGTAGAGTGCCATGTCATCACAGCTCCCAGCAACCTCCAACTCCTGGGCTTAAGTGATTCTCTTGCTTCAGCCTCCAGAGTAGCTGAGACTACAGGCACCCACCACAATGCCTGGCTAGTTATTGGTTGTAGTTGTCATTGTTTGGCAGGCCCAGGCCAGATTCCAAACTGCCAGCTCTGGGGTATGTGGCTGGTGCCTCAGCTGCTTGAGCTTCAGGAGCTGCCAATTTTACTGAATGTCTTAAAAACTCTCCTGAAGTGTTCAGGCCAGCAGTTAAGTTATTAGTAGATCATTTTTGTGGCAAGAGAAGATCTAGAGTTGATGTTACTCTAGGCTTAGCTCTGTCCCACTGCTGTGGTTTGATACTTTGGAGGAGGGTGGTCTCTGCAGAATGTGCTGTATGTTCTGTATGGATGGTGACAACCTGAGTTATTTCTGCTCTCGCGTGAGCTCTGTAAATTGCCTGGCTGACAGATTTTTGGTATCATTTCAGCATATATTGTTCTTTGTGCAGCATGATAAAATGTTCTAAGCATGCACATATTAGCAATCTGCCACAGAGTCAAGTGAGTACCATAGAGAATCTTGGGACTGTTTCTTTGAATTGTGCCTTCCTTGCTAGTATTAAAACCCACGATTCTAGCCAGTTTGACACTTACCTCTAAATTGTCTTTTTGAAAGTCTCTGCTTAGCTTTCCTGCCTGTGCTACAGTCTGGAAAATATTTCTAGGTAAAATGTTGGAGCAATCACAGGGTTCACCTCGCTGTTTCCTCCCTCTCAGAGATCACGGTGTTGTGCCAACTGCTCTCTGGGTGTCTAAAAATAGGTGTTTCGTATATTTTGTTTAATTTTTTTATTGTTTATGCAAGTAAGGTTTATCTAGACCTCATTTTTCCTTTATGGATGAAAACAAAATGTTTCTGATGCCCAAACTTCTCCAAACCAGGGGATCTGAACAATGCATTGGCTTAGTCAATCACAGGCACTGTGATAAACATTTTATGTTGTCTAGTCTTCTCATGAATCTTTTCATGTTGGTACTATTCTTGTCCCATTTTATACATCAAAAAAAAAAAAAAAAAAAAAAGAAAGAAAGAAAGAAAGAAAATAAGAGAAGTTCAGTAATCAACCTAAAGTCCCACACTAGTAAATGGTATGGGTAGATTTCAGGCTCAGGACTACCTGACACCAGTTTGCACTTGTAATCGCTGCTGTCATGATTTTACTATTGGGATTGTCTAACTGCTTTGAGTATGTCTCGTAAGTAGAAGCAGTGGTGTTTGCAAATTATTTACAGTGAAGACAGTAGGCTGTATTTGAAGTTATCCTTCTCTTACTTTCTTTAATTTATGTTTTTGAAGAGGAATACAGGAATGATGTTGTATCTAGCAATCCACAGGGGTACACAGAAATTTTTCCTGCACATAAACCTCATCTTCCATTATTGACCTCTGGAAATTGTGAACAACTACTGTAAACTCTAAGCATTATGAATGTTTAATGAGAGACATACAGCTTAATAAGTGACAGATAACAAGTGAGATATAGAGATACTATGCTAAGTATTGGTGTTAAAATAAATCTGGGCAAGCTGTTATATATTTATTAAAGGAGGTACCAAGTCACATAAGCTATGTTTTCCCCTTGGCGGCAGTGATTAAAATTTGCCTTTCTCCTTCTCAAAGTATCCTTTCTTACTCTTGAGCATCAAATCCTCATAGGCATGAGATAGTCATTTTTATAGATCTCTCCTTAGAGGTCAAAATGAAACTTCTTTGCCTGTGGTTTTTAGTAAGTACAGAACTGGCAGTGAACAAAAGTTAGATTTTAACTATGGTGGTTCCCTTCATGTAATCGTGCCTTCCTTCTTTAATTTTATTAAATTTAAAACCCGTTGATAATAGTCCTATAAATCTATACCAAACTTATCAAGACTTCACACAGTTTTGTAGAAAGGACAGTCTTCATGGAGGTAACCACCAAGGATCAGGCTGAGGGTATAATGGGAACTTCCAAAGTCAGGCTCATAGTTGAGAGCTGTAAATAGAATTTAAGTGTTTTCCCAGCTGGAAACCGTCTTGTGCAGTGTGCGTCACGTGCTCCAACACCAGGTTTAACTAAATGGTTCTGTCCTTCCCAAGGTTTATCTGTGGTCATGCCATCCCACAAGTAAAATACAAATGGTATTAACATACTTTGAAACATATCCCGCCTGGCTGTAGTCCTAGGAGTTAAGTAAAAAAAAAAAAAAAAAAAAATTTCTCAAGAGAGTAGAAATTCAGCATTTTTGTTATGTTCAATGGATTTTCTTTAAGACACATGCCCTAATGGTGTTAATGGGCTCTAATGTACCCTTATCTTTAAAAAAAAAAATAGAACCATTAAGGAAATTAAACATGAGTAGGTGAGGTGGGGCTAGGGCAAAGGATCTGACAGCTTTGCACCATGTACCTTTTTGCATTGCCCTATATAGGTTTTCTTAAGTATTTGTTCAAAAAGTAACTCTAATGCAAGTATCAAAATCTACTTTAAGTAAAGCAAATACCTTGTATGTTAATTCCTCATATAAGAACTTGCTTGTACGTTTTTTCTCCATGGTTGTATTGTTCTTTCTTAATTTCCATTTCTATTTGACAGGACCTTGATTAGTACATTAAAATATTTACATAACTATACATGAATATGAAATATTAGTGTTTAAAATATATTAATCACATAGATTCCATATAATTATATGTTTCTACCTGCTACTTCCTGTATTATATATTGTATATTTGTACTTTTTCCTGTAGCATTCTACAAAATATATATGCACACACATCCCTCATCCCCATTTTCTGTAGCTTGTATTCTTATAGGCCCCTATGAACAAGTTGGAGGAAAGAGACAGTTAATGAGTTAATTAATTATGTAAACTAAGGAGATCTATTAAATTGCAGCCAAGTAAATAACACCTTCCTCTTTAATGGGCCTCCTATTTAATAGGTCATTAGCCATCACAAGAAGGGGCAGGAGGCGAAGCAGGGAAGAATGACATATGTATTCAAACCAGAGCACAGAGCATGCTGAGGGTAAAGTGCAAATAAATTTTGATTTTAATGTTACTTAACTCTTTTAGTGTCCTAGAGAGGGAAGCTTGAGTTCAACAAAAGGATACTGTTTGAAACCCTCCAGAGTTGACCCTGTGATCACTCTGGGAGAACCAGAATGACTTGCAAAGGAGAAATTGCAGGCTGCACGGGCCATTGGCCTGTGAGGGGTTAAGCAATTTTATCTGATCTTTAGCAATTTTACTGAACAATTAATGACCTACAGTCTGGGGAAGTTAAAAGCTAAAAGAAGCGAAGCCAGCACTCCTCAAGACTCCAGCTGGCATTAAATGACAAGAAAGAATCCAGAGGCCAGACAAAGCTAGGATTATGAGCCATTGGCGAGGAAGAAAATGAAATTATTTTAAAAGAAAAAAAAGGGAAGGGGAATTTAGGAGCAACTTTATACTTGGTTTTTCAGTAAATTAAACCTCAGTTTTTAAGTCTTTTTGCCTTTGTTGCTACATTTATTTGATAAAATTTTAATTTCAAAGTACTTTTAATAGTGCTAGTGAAAGTGCTGCTCTTTTAAATAACAATGTCCATGAAAAGTTTATAGTCCTTGCAAAATAAAGTAAAAAAGATGATCAATTATCTTTCATTAACTTCTTTCAACCAAAAAGCATTTGACATTTATGGATTAAATTCTTTGGAAATGGTTCTGGCTGTCATTTCAGCAGAAAAAGAATCTTGATTTATTTCCTCACTATCTTATTAGAAAAACATTCTACTCTCATAGCTTAGTTAATGGACTCTGAGAACTACCAAATCGCAAAAGATAAAAACTGGTTAGGTTAGACATTAACGTAAGAACAACATTATTGAGAGAAATAAATGATCTCTAAGAACCTGAGGATATAAAATGCTCATCAGAATTTTATATGCCAATATAATAGAGACTAGAATATCTGTTAAACTAACTCTGAAAACTAACAGAAAAAAGTGCTGATTATGGCACTTTAGGGACTTCCAGGACAGACAAGATATAAATGAATTGATGCAGACAAAGATAGCCTTTGTGGCTCTAGGGCTTGGATATATAGAAATCTCCAAAATAGACATTTAAATGGCTTTGGGGACACTGTGTTCATCTGCCAACACAGTCTGCTTATGAAATTCCTAATTGCAATTGTCAGTTACCTTATATAGTATAGGGAGGATCAACTTTCTGGGGGAATTTAAAAATGACAAACCAAGACAGGAATGGATAATATGATGTGAACATCTATTACACATGAAGAATATGTGCATTTTAAGGTGGGGACAATGCTGTATGATCTCATGTGGGAGCAGCTGCCATATTGGTGCCTTGGGATTTTCCTAGTAGGTTAAAATTAAAGGCTCATCCAAAGACTTGGAATAAGAAGACTGGCAAATGAAGGCAAAATAATCTCACAATACTCAGAAGATTTCATCATTGTTGCCTTCCATTATTTACTCTATTGTTTAAACCCCATAGTTGCTTCTTAAACATGTTGCTTAATAATGTTTATTTTAAGGATTTTCTTCCAATGTCCACTTTCACCAGAATCTTGAAATAAATTTGGTTCAAGGGTAAATCCAGTATAAACACCCATTGGCCTTGGGACTCTTCTCCAGTTTAGCATTTGCTGGAAGAGAATCAATAGTTATGGTACTTCCATTATGTAAACCTTAAGCCTGGGAGTCCTTTGATAAGTCCCTCATCCCCTTGATAAGTCTGAAGTCCCCTAACTATCATCAAAATTGCTCATTTAAAAAAAATCTCTTTTGGAAAGGAAAAAACAGCCTTAGCAATTTGAGACTACTGACAATAATTTTTATATCACACTATCTTCAGTGTCAATGTTTTCCAGAAGATAACTTACTAATATTACTAAGTGGTAAGGCATGAATGCTTAAAAACTCCCCTGAAGGTTCTCTCTCTGATTCTAACTCACTGCCCCTCCTTTTCCTTAGGATAAACTCTGAATTACTGAATATAGTATAGGTCACCTATTGTTCCAGTTAAGCAAAAGGCAGGCTTCTTCCCAGCTTTCTTTGATACATCTATTTACAATAGTTGAATTGCTTTTAGATTATTTCCATGGGGGGAAAGACGATATTTGTGGCTTGGGAGAAAAGAAAGGTTGTCACGAGTAGGATAAGTTTTGAAGGAAGGAAATCTACTTTAACAAGTTCAAAAAATTTTACCCACTAGAGTTTTACATAGTCTTGCTGTGAGACTTTTCTAAAAGAGTTTAAAACAGAGAAGGAAAGTTTCTTTAAATATTTTGAGTTGGGACTGGCCTGAGCAGAGTGACAGTGTGATAGTAGTGACAATAGTAGAGTCACTGGTGACCCATGACCCACAGAACAGTGTGGCCTGGGGGCCTGATGGCTGCCGTGGGTTGTGCAAGTCTGAAAATCACTATCAGCTATGCAGGTGGAATGATAGGAACATACCTTTCTATTACCAATGACTACAGCCCAAACAGTCTATGACGTGGTCAGAAGAAGGAATTTTATCTATTTTATTCAATCTTGTTTCACCAAAAACAAGCATTGAATCATATAAATAGTAGGCATTCAAACAATATTTCTGAAATGAATAAATAAAAGACAGAGTCAATTGGCCATGGAAATATAGAAGGGGACAAACCCCTGGGAGCTATTTTAAAACACATATGGCCAGACTCTTCCTTACACCTGAGCTAGAGTCTTCCTTTTGTCTATTCATGTTCACCATCCACCCTTCTCTCCAACCCACTTCATGTCTAGGGGCTGTTGATATGGATTGCAGGATTAGATTTCCTGGCTTTAGCTTTTGGCTGGGTTTACTCAATTGATGGCTAGAAAGTTCTAAGGGGAGAGTGTGATTAGGTCATTAATTCCCAGCCTCTCTCTCTGATGTTCTGCATTGGCTAAAGCCCTCTGCTGAATGCTATTACGCAGCAGCCTCCATACACATAACCAATTTTGGTTCTGGTAACAACCCTTTCCTTTTTGCTTAGGGGTCTTCTCTCTTCTTGTAATAGGAACCCTAAGATACCAGAGTATTGCACTATTCCTTTTTTGCTGATTTAACCTTGCCCATACCTTGGTAAAAAGAATTTTATTGTGATCTGATTTATGTTGAGATCCTGATTGATATTTCTACAAAATTAATATTTCTAGTGCTGGAGCTGGAAATGTATATTTTGAAAAACTTTTATAGATGAATCTTATAATCATTCCTGACCATGAACCACTGATCTAGACACATAAGGCTGATTGAAGTCTCCAGAACCCTTCATCAGATGATGCTTCTATATGTTTTGTCCAGCTATTTATGCGGCCTACTCTCATGATCTATATCACATTTCTCTTCTTAGGCACCTCTTACTCACCCTTCAGAGCTCAATTCATCGGGGTCCTCTGAAATTCTTCAGGAATATTATTTATTCATTCCCAATAGTGGCTGACATTTAGTAGTTAATCAATAAATGTTACTTGGTACATGAACAAACTAATGAGTGCTTACATTATGCCAAGTGCTTCAGTAGATTATAAGATGAATATAATGTAATCCCTGTCCTACCAATAACAGGAAGACATTTTATATTATGAGGTAGAGCATATGAAAGGCCAGAAATCTTATTTCCACATTTAAAAGTTAATCTTATTTAATCTCTCATTTACTAAAGATGGGTTTAAAAGAGCAAGACAAGTATATGTTCAGTGGAAAAGGTAGAGAGAGGGATTGTGTGTGGGATAACAGCCCTGAAGAACAGCATCAACAAAGTATAGATGAGGACACTGGAAGGAATGTTTCCTTAAACAGTGTCTTAGTGTATTTGGGCTGCTGTAACAAAAATACCATAGACTGAATGTCTTATAACACCATGAGTTTATTTCTGATGGTTCTGGAGGCTGGCAAGTCCAAGGTCAAGGCAGTGGTAGATTTGATTCAGAGGAGGACCCGCTTGCTGGTTCATAGATATCCATCTCTTTCCCCTATCGTCACAGGATGGCAGGAGCAAAGAAGATCCCCTGAGTTTCCTTCATAATGGCACTAATCCTATTCATGAGGGCTAATGCTCATGACTGGATCACCTCCCAGAGGCCCCACTCTGAATACATCACATTGGAGGTTAGGATTTTAACATGTGAATTTTGGGAGGATATTCTGCCTATAACAAAGAGGAAGTGGTAAGTAGAGAAGGGCACCTGGAAGCAGGAAGCATGACACACTGCACAGGAGGGGGTGAACTGGAAGGCAGAGGGAGCAAGAGTGGAACGTGGGTAAGAGATTGTACTATACTTTCATGGACAGGAATGCTGAGACAGGAAAAGCAAGCTACGATTCCCTGATTTGAATAATGTTAGTGGGTTCTGGGGCATAGGGGCTGTCTCTAGTAGTCTGCCATCTGGCCCTAGAATGTTTAGGGCAGCAAGTAGATTGTGGCCCACAGTATGAGAGCCCAGTGAAGAAGTAGTCGGGTTTGGACTGGTTGGTTGGCATTTGATAAGTGCTCTCTTGCCTAAGTTGTTTACTATTTCTAGGAATTTTCTGGCTCCAAGAAGGGCAGTTTCTTCAGAGTCAGCAATGTCTCAGATTTTCAAGGCAATAGAACACAGAAAAAATAAAATATATGGTTAATACAGGTTCTAATTCTATAGCCACAATTTAGAGGTAAACTCCAAATATGTCTATTTCATAACAAAAGGTAGACTTCACCATTTGCAAGAGACCTTCTGAGTAGTGAGCCAGCTTATGATGCAATATAATGTTTGGCTGTTTCTAATATGGAAAAAATAAAATACATTGTTAATACAGGTCCCAATTCTATAGCCACAAATTTAGAGATAAGCTCCAAATCTGTCTGTTTCATAATACAAGGTAGACTTCACCATTTATAAGAGACCTTCTAAATGGTGAGCCAGTTAAAGCCAGCTAAATGATATAATATTTAGCTGTATCTCTGATCATTAGAGTCACCCTTCCTAAAAAATAAATCTCATGAGAAGCTAATTAGAAATGTATCTAAAGGTATAGTAGAATTTTGGAATTTATAACATTAGGTGATATAATGGCAAAGGTTTGGTGTTTGATGAGGAATATTGGGAAGAGCAGCTGATTAGTAAATAGTTTATCAGTGTTGATTAGCCAGTATTTCATAAGCTTTAGATAGATTAGCTGGTTGGCATAGGTATACAGAAAACGTACATGCTGAATATACCTATTCTGTAGTAGAACAGGACAATTTTTCAGCTTGGCAAAATCCTATATAAATGATCCCTCCAGACAAAATCCAGTCTTTTCTTTTTTTCCCCACAGTGCCAAGTAACTTTATATCTCTAGTTCCATCCTCCAATACTCTACTCTTAGGTAGGGGCTTTGGAGTTAAATGAAATTGTCATAAATCAGTCTCTTTGGAACAAGAGGCTTTGTATGGCTTGGTTTCCTGGAAATTATTCTGGTTACACAAAGCACGAGACCAGACACATGAAAGTAGAACACCACTGAGCTCTAGGAAACCACCAGCCTCATCATCTCTTAGCTTCACCCAATGCTATCTATGGTCCAAGAGTTTTTCTCCTTCTCCCCAAATTCACATGTTGAATGTTTCAGAAGGTGATTAGGTCATATGAATGGAACACTCGTAAATGAGATGAAGGAAAAGTCCATGCTCCTTCTACCAGGAGAAGTTACAGTGGTAAGATGGTTGTCGATGAGGAAGCAGGCCCTTACAGACACTGGATCTTCTGGCACCCTGATCTTGGACTTTTTGGTCTCTAGAACTATGAGAAATACATTTCTGTTGTTTATAAGTACTCAGTTTATATTTTGTTATAGCATCCAGAATAAACTAAGACAATTACTCATTACAACAGTCTCAGGGATGGGCTTTTCCTACACCTCCACTGAGGGCTGGTGTTTTCATATAGGGCACATACAAAGGGATGCTTGGAATCTTAAAAAAAAAAAAATACAATTCCTGCTTGGTGGACCTCTTAGTTGCTGCCATATCTTTGTTGTCTTGCCCCAGGGATATGTTCACACTCCCGTCCTTTGTCACTATATAGTCCAAAGGGAGCAGCACTGTCTGGACATTGAGTGTAGAGTCACATTGGTCCACTATTATGATCATATCACCTAATAGCTACAGATAAGAAGGACTAGGAAGGACATTGGAGGCCTTGGTAAGACATATGATCCAGAACATGGGAGATAAACTCAATGTGTATTCAGCTGCCGGCTACAGCAGTGAAGTTTTTAGGGTTTCAGTGATCTGGAGGTGATTCATATATCACCTCCAAAGTAAAGAAAACATCATTTTGTCTATACCTTTCATAAATAAGAAGGCAACATAGTGTCTCATAGGGCCTTCTGGGGTTCTGGAAATAACATATTCTGCATGTGAGAGCACTACTTTAACATACTCACCAAGTGTCAAGCAAAGCTGTCAGCTATGTACAGGGACATGGTAGAAAGGGTTCTTCAGAAGGTCCAAGCAGTGTATAAGCAGCTCTGCCATTTGGGTTACACGACCAGAAGACCCTAAGCTTTTAGCAGTGTCTATTGTGGGGAAGGATGCCACATGGACTTTATGGCAATCTGCTGTAAGAGAATTAAGATTTAGACTACTAGGATCAGGTGATGTCCATGCCATCTGCAAAGTAAGAATCTCTTTATATTCCATCTTCATACTCAGAGAAAATTATCTACCAAGTGAGGGCACTAAGCAGCCATGTAGACAGTCAAGTCAGTTGACGTGAAGTAGCTTCTGTCGTTAGATTAATCAATCAATGCAGTAGCCATGGCGGCAGGGGTGGGCATGATTTGTGAGTTCACCAGTATGGGCTCCCACTCACCGAGGCTGAGAGAGCTACTGGTGCTGCTCATGTTTCCAAGCCAGCTACAAAGAAAAATCCAGAGGCTGCAGTGAAGCACCATCCCTTAAGGAAACCAAATAGCTACATAATGGCAAGTTGGTTACACTGGATGCTTTTCACTCCAGAAGAGGCTGTAATTTCTCTTAATTAATTATAATTGATAAATGTTCTGGGTATGTGTTTGCCTTTCTTTCTCAGAGGGTTTTAACCAGTACTACTATATAAGGTATATGGTGAGACAATAGCTACATAGCTATAAGATTCTCTGGTTCTATCTTATGCTACACTTCTGGAATCCACCAAACCAATAGGGTATCAGACATGGCCTGCTGAAGGCACAGTGAGGCACTGCCTTACTGATGACACTCTGTGAGGAGGAGAGCCATCCTTCAAAACATGTGGCACTCTGTTTATAATAGATAGTACGAAACCAGGGAAACCAAGAGTTTGAAGAAGGAGTGGCTCTTTGTCTAAGTTTTCTATTATTTTCATAACAAATTCAAAAAATGGAGTGACTTGAAACGGTATCAATCTTTTATTTCATAGCTCTATAAACCAGAAGTCTGCTAGACTTGGCTTAGAGCCTCATAAAGCTGAAATCAAGGTTTTGGCAGGAGTGGGCGTATTTCTGGAAGCAATAAGGATGACAGGACTTCTAAGCTTATGCAGGTTGTTGGCTGAATGTAGTCCTTGCAAATTTAATTCTTCAGTCTTGGGACTGAGGTCCCCATTCTTCCGCTGCCTGTTAGCTGGGGGCTGGTCTTGGCTGCTGGAGGCTCCTGCATTCCCTCTCAGGCTTTCCACGTGCATCCCATGAAACAGTGGAGGGTCAGGTCCTCTTCATACTCAAAATTCTCTGACTTGACTTTTGCTACATCTCTTTGACTCAAGCTGGAGAACATTTTCTGTTTTGAGGGGCTTGTGATTAGATTGGGCACATTCAAATAATCTTAAGGTTTGTGACTTTAATTAGATTATTAGCAAAGTAGCTCTTCTGCCTTGTAACATCAGGGTTACAGGAACCAGGGGCTAGAACCCCGAAATCTGTGGGGGCTGTTCATCTCACCACACATTGACTGATGTTGCTCTCCACAACCTTCTTAGAAAATTAATAACCCCTGTCCTAGTAACTATGTGATCTATGTGATTCTGAATAATCTCTTCCCAGAAGGCAAACAGTGATACTGGAGATACAGGAAGATTCCAAACTCTATCTTATTATAATTAGCAATGAATAAACACTGCCTTAAAGAATGACATTGGAATCATATACAATGCTAAGATTAGAGTATCGCAGTTAAAAAAGTGTGAAAGTATATGCACTGTTGCATTTGTAGGCAACATTTTCTGTCTTCTAAAGGCATGGTAGGAGGCAGGGAACTCTTTTATATTCAGTTATTTGGGGCAGGTTGAAAAGTTGTGATCTTAGGTGATAAGCTCCATAAGTGATAGAAGGGAGGTAACTTCTTCAACTTGGGAGGGAGATGGCATTCCAGGCATAGTTCAGCTGCTGGGAATGCACAGATAAAAGGGCTGATGCACTTCCCTATCTGGGTGGAGGAGTAAGAAGTAGCAAGGGAGGGTCCTGAGAAATCTGAGGGGAGCTGGGAACTCCAAGATGAAGCACTTGGTCATGATGGATATAGGAGTAGTAAAAGCTACTTTAGAATTTTCCTGAGTGTAAAATGATCAAAGAGGTCGAAAGAAAAGATAGTTTCAGGAGAAATATTTATGACTGACCTTAGGAGAAATAAACATGGTCATGTTTTTACTGGAATGTTTTCTATTAGTTTAAACAATTGAAAGATTTTGAATTAGTAAAGAAAAAAATTGGGTAGTTGAGGAAAACCAAGAGTCAACATTTTGAGAAGTTATAGAATAAAGCTTGAAGGCATCAGCAGCTAAAACATTTCTTTTTGCCAATCTTATCCAGACTGTTTTTTTCCCTCAAGACAATTTCTCAGTCTTCACTGAAAAAGATGTTTTTTGTTGCTAAAGAGAGCACATTCCCAAGAGTTACATTGCTATGTGGTGTCTGCAGCGATGCGTTCGAAAGCTCCAGACTGCATCACCAACAGTAGTGAAAATTTTCTTTTTCAAAACTTACTATAACTTAATTTTAAACTACTTTAAGTTCTTTTTTGAAAACAGGTAGTGTGTAAAAACCCCAACCCTTCAGAGGCTAAAGAAGATGAGCTGAAAAAAATAATTACCTGTCTTGTAGGGGTGTCTAATCTTTTTTCTTTTATGCCCTGCATTGGAAGAAGAATTATCTTGGGCCACACAATCAATACACACAAACACTAACAAAAGTTGATGAGAAAAAAAAAACAGAAAAGGTCCATGCATAATTTTCATGATATCTGACACCACTGCTAAGCAAAATAGTTTTTAAATAATCTGCATGTTGGACACCCCTGAGAGCATTTACTATATTCCAGATGTTTCCTTAAGCACTTGTGGCACATAAATCATTCAATTTTCACAAAACTTTAGGTGGGTTTAGACTTAAATTACACTTAAATTTACAGAATTTAAGTGGCTTCCATGGTTACAGAGCAGATACTTGGTGAAATCAGAACTTGAACATAGACCGTCTAACTTTACTGTCTATGTTCTATCTAGATCACTACCCAGGGCTCAGAGAGCTGTGTTCTGTGGGCAAAAACTGGCCTTCATGTGCTTTTATAAATAAAGTTTGATTAGAATACGGCCACATACATTTATTTATGTACTGTCAATAGCTGATTATACTCCCCAAAGGTATAGTTGAGTATCAGCAACAGAAATGCAGACATAGCTTATTCGCCAACTGGCCCTTTACAGAGAAGAGTTTGCTGCTCCCTCTCGACACTCACCATGCAATTGCTTTCAGGAAACTGAATTAGAGTTTGGCTTCACAGGAGAGTCTTCACCTCCATTAAAGCAATTTATGTATGTCACAGGGTTTAGCATCTGAAAGTAAATAACTTGCTGAGAATTCCAAATATGATGAATTTAGGAAAAGATAATGAGCTTCCTTTTCTCCGTTTACTCCTTACAACATTTTAGGGAGAAAAACTCTACCCTGTCTCCTTGTTCTTGTTATAAGCAAATTTAGTTTAACTTTGCAGAGGTGTATTAGACAGAGTTCTCCAGAGGCACACCACCCATGGAGAAAAAAAAAATACACACACACACACACACACACACACACAGAGAAAGAGAGAGAGAAGTGAGAGAGTAAAATTTATTATAAGGAATTGGCTCCCATGATGATAGAGGCTGATAAGTCCCATAATTTGCTGTCTAGAGCTGTGATATGGTTTTATTCTAAACCCAAAGTCCTAAGAACCAGGACAGCCAATGGTATATGTTCCAATCTTAATGCAGGAGATGACCAATGTCCCAGTCTGAAAAGAGGCAGAGAGGAGGGATTCTTTCTTATCCCACCTACTGCTCTATTTAGGCCTCCAACACACTGGATGAGGCTCACCCACACTGGGAGAGTAGTCTGCTTTACTCAATCTGTAGATTCAGGCATTAATCTCATCTAGAAATACCCTCACAGACACGCTCTATTAACCAAGTATCTGGGCACACCTTGTTCCAGTCAAGGTGACACATAGAATTAAGCATCACAGGAAGAATTCTCCAATCTCTTCAAGCTTAATTCAAATCAAAATAATTCTTTTAGGCCATCATAACACTAACCATCTCATCACAAGTAGCAAAGCTCACAAGTGTTTGCAAACCCAGCATCAAGAGTATGTCTTCAATAAGTGTGTACTAAGAACTGTAGTGTGCCACACACTGGTGGTATAAAGGAGAATAGGGTTTAGACCCTACGTAGGAACCAGTGGTCTAGTAAGTGGGGAGCTGAAATAGGTAGTTTTTAGAGTATGTTTAATAAACACTGTGACAGGTGTAGGTAGGTGTTGAGGTCTTAGCATATTGAAGAGACTTTGAACTCAAGTCTTAGGGTAGGGGAGGGAAGGCCTGGGGAAGAGAGTTTCTTTGAGGAGATTTACTTATTAACTGACTCTTGATAGAATAGGAGTTAGCTTGGCAAAGTTGGGGAAGATATTCCAGGGAGAAAAAATGACATATAGAAGGGCCTGAAGGTAAGAGAGTACAGGATTTCACAAGATGGCACATAGCCTAGAATAAGAAAGGAGACAAAGCCCTAGATAAGAGATACAGCTAGAGAAGTAAGCAAAGACCAGATCATGAAAGGTGAGGGGGAAGGTAAGATATTGGTAAGATAATGAATAGCCAGGGCAGGAGAGCACTATGATCAGATTTGGACGACAGTGATAAATAACTGAATGAATTTGATTTGTTCTTTAATAACAGAGAGCAGACTTAAGGTGGCCAAGACCATGGGACAAGGCATGCAGGACACTTGGGAGGCCACTGAAATAATATGGGGAAGTTGGAAGAAATATATGTTTCTAGGACGACTAAGGAGTTAAAAAAATTAGACTGTGCTATTAGCATTTCTTTGAGAATGACATATTAAATGGTTAATCAGAATTATTTTTCTTTTTATTTCAATTAATTTCTAGTTTCATATTTGTAAAATCACAAATTAAGGTTAGGTCCTTAGAATCCTTCCTTTGTAGAGTCCACAGAAATGCATAGGCATATCAGATATTACCATTTGACATTTCTTTAATATCTATGTGTATTTGGGTATATGTGGGTTTTTCTTCCTTAAAATGAACAGTAAAGAAAATGTCTCCCAAGGTAATCATAAAAGACTCATCATATCAATTTCCCCAAACCGAGCTAATTTTTAAGAATACACTTAGTGCTCTAGAAACCACCTATTGAAGAAGAGTTAATTACCTAATCATTCCTAACTCCTGGGAATCCGAAAGTAGAAGTAGGGGGTAAAGGTAAGTCTGCTCCAGAGAGTTTGGAAATGTTCCCAAGTCCCCAAGGCCGTTCTGACACTAGCATGCCCGACTGCTGTGTGCTGAAAGACATTTACTCATTTCTGATTCCACATTTATGGATCTAACAATTAATAGCGGGCCTTGGACACATAAATTAGAGGAAAGCATTTAAATAAAAAGAAAAAAGAGAAGCTTATAAAATTGCACAACATCTTTTAGTGGTAGTCACTTTACATAAAATAAATGTAATTTAAGATGACGGTTAATTCTCCCAAATCTCTGTGGAGTGTTTGAAATTCATCAGCCTAATAATTTATAGATACAATTCTTCTGTGTCTGGAGAGCCTTTTTGCCCTTGATTGATCCACTCTTCTATAGGTGAAAGGCCTATATGCCTCCAGCCAAAAAAAAGTTGTTTGAGAGAAAGTAGTGAAAAGACTTTGTGCAGGCATATGTGTGAGAAATGGAGGCAGAATCCCATATGGCTAGGTTGGTTGCGGGCCTAAAAACCTCCTGACCTAAGGTCAGCCTGTTCAGTTGCAGGTGTAAAACCCCCCTGACTTAAGGCCCACATGGGAGTGAAGGTTTGCACACAAATTTCTGCATGCCCTAGAAGTTTCTTAATTATGCCTTGTTTTAAAGATTTAAGTAACTGCCTCCAAATAGCAAGGTCAGTAGAACAGACTTTCAAACCATCTCTTTCCTCCATAGGCTCAGGCTTCATTAGATAAGAACAAAAGAAGTAATGGCTAACAACATATTCTCCATTAAGTTATGCTAAACCAGGTTATGTTGAAAGGGTTATGCTTGAAGGTGTATGTTGGGTGGATTATCAGATTACTAGGAAGGAGCTACTTACAAGGCGGGTAGTCACAAGATGTTTAAATGGATTAATGAAGTCATTGGTGTCCAATGCGCACGTGCAGGGGGAAGTCATGGACGTCCAGTGCGCATGTGCAGAGGGATTGTAATGAATGTTAATGAGGTCATTGCTGTATAGTGTGCATACACAAGATTGAGTATATAAATGAACAGTAAATAAAGAAGCTTGCCATTTTGCCTGAGCAAGCAGATGGTCACCTTTATTTAAAACACAATTTCAATAAGTGTGCTTATTCTTCGGGACATGGCTTTTCTGTGAGACCCTAATGGCAACACCCTTACGGCAACACTCTTCTGTAATATCAGAATATCATCATCCATGTCAATTAGGAGTAAAGAGAAAAAGATTCATAGATTTAAAAAGTAGGAAAGTTTATTTAACTTGTAAATAACATTAAATGCTTCATATTTTAACAGTAAGTTGAAATAGTATTGATAATCACTGCCTGGCCCAGTCACCACAAGCACAGATAACGTCTGATGGTGTCAATTCGTGTGTCTGCACTTGGGAGACGACATACTGGAAGCCACACACAGCTGTAAACTGAAGCCATCTGTGCGTACAAATAATGAGAGTGTATGTATGTTTACTTTCTATGACATTGAAATACAATGTTGTAGTATTCAAAGTTCAAGCTCAAGAACCCTGCAAATGAATTGCACCAAAAAAATCATGAAAAAAATCTCATAATGTTTTAAGAAAGTTTATGATTTTGTGTTGGGCTGCCTTCATAGCTATACTGGGCTGCATGTGGGCCCACAGGCCACACATTGGACACCCCAATCTATTCTCTCTGAGGGCTGCTACTGTTAAGTTTCATTAACACAAGGATCACCAAGCCACAACTCTTCCTATCTCCCTCCCTAAAACATTTTGATGGCTTCTAAGGCCTCATTGATTAGCAAGAAGTAAAAGCATTATATATATTATATTCTCTAAATTTTAATCTCAAATTTATACAGTTAAGGAATAGGTTTACAGAGTTTATTAGTAAAAATGTTTGCATAATTAATTTTTGCAAGCTGCTGCACATTGAAACTGCTGGGAAACCAGGTTTTGCTCACTCTTTGTGATGGTCAGCACAATAATTCTTGCTCTTGCTCAGACAGAGTCCGGTTCTACACGTCAGACATGCTCATTTTTCCGGGTGTGAATTTTTAACTGTAGCGCTCAATGCACACCTTCGGTTCCGGGAACAGGCATATGTGCAGCTTTGTCTAATCGTTTCTCTTGAAGAAACAGGGTTTGGAGTTGTTGGCGTGAGTTACTGATCCTCTGTCCTTGGGCGGATCTAGTTGTACCCCTCCAAGTCCCACGGCTACAGGTCCTTGAGAGTCTTTGAGACTCCTGCCCTCCTCTGGATTTAGCTCCTTGAAGAGAATGCTGGAGAATGCTGGCATTTGCCACTGTGACATCCCGCAATTTCTCAGGGAAATCATTAATGGCCAATTTTTAGGAATATTTGGGCCAACTTCTTCCAAAAAGTAAGAGGCCGTGTTGTACACCTGATGACATAATCCCAAGTTTTGGCATTTCCTGCAAATCCTTTATTTTTACGCTCAGGCACTTGGGTGTCACAGAGCGCTGTAGCTCCTTCTAAATCTTCTGTTTGTCAGCCAAATCTCAAGGTCCTTTGGATTTTTAATCTCACCCTCACTGCCCTTTGAGACATACGCCACTGGTCACTTGGCCTTCCATCCAGCACGCTGTGCTCTCATGCTGTTCACTTCGCTGGCTCCTTTTCCTCCATCCCATGTGGCCCCCGCTTATACCCCAGTGCTTACAATCTGAAGCCACACCCAATTTTGTGATGTTTTCACAAAATTCTCAGCAGAATAATGATTTACCATAACTCAGACGTAACTTGAAACTTAAAATCATACATACCTTCAGAACAAGTGAAGTATCTCATTTGATATAGTCACAAGTACACAGACACCTCTGGGGCGCATGCGCCTAAGCACAGCCTGCCACACTGCGCTGCTTTGCATTTAAGTGCAACTGACACCTGCCGTCAGCCCTGCTAGGGGAAGTTCAGTTAGGCTGAGAACCCGATGGGAGGCAGGAAACCAACTTCAGCAAGGCAGATATTTACCAAAACCACTAGAAATAAAAGGGTTGGAAACCTCTGGACCTCTCTGGAGAACTGAATCTTCCATGCTGAGGGTTCTTATGTATATATGTTAAATAAATTTGTATCTTTTTCCTTAATTAATCAATCTTCCTCACATTGGTGGTTTTTCAGTAAACTTTTATGGTGACAAGGCCTTTGCTTCCTACAGTTTGGTGAACATTAGGGGGCCTGGGGCCTTTGCTTCCTACACAATCCCACTATAATCTTCTGTAAAATTTCTATGCTAAAAAAACAAATAACAACAACAACAACAAAACACAACAAGAAAACCAACTCCCTTAATGAAAACAAGTAGCAAAAACCCATTCTAAAAATTAACACTTGCTCAAGTCTTAACAAACTTGGTCAAATTATGCCATATACCTCTCAGTTCCTTCAGTGTAAGTCTCCAAAGATGTAGTATTATATTTAATTTAATTTAAACTTATCAAAGATTTTACTTCCAAGGTTTCAAATTTCTTTTAATTTACTAATAAAAAAATGCAAAGCCTATGTGTTGATGTAGGAAATTTGTGGGCAGATGGAATTATTGTTTTATTTGAGAAGCTAGATGGTTTAGACTAATTATTTAAAGATGTATGTATTGAATGTCCCATATGCCTAGTTCACTGTGTTAGGTGTGAAGGATGCCAGGAATAGCAAACCCTATTCTTACTTGGGACTAGGAACAGAGATAAGGCTATTCAACTTAAAACCCAAATTACTGTAGGATAAATCAGGCAATAATAGAAACAATGAGAGTGATAGCTGTGTCTTGTTAGAGACAAGTCTCAGAGTCTCAAGAAACACTCTCAGAGCAAGCAATATTGGAATTGGACCTGGAAGTGCAGTAAGATTGCAGCATGCACAAACTGTGATTGAGGTTTGCATTCCAGTTAAAAGCACCCCCTTAGTAAAGTCATGCTGGTGTGTAGGTACGGAGCTTAATTGGGGAATAATAAACAAGTCTGGCTTAATCAGAGCATAGGGTCCATGAGCAAAAACAGTGGAAGATAAATTGGGAATGTAGATTGACATTAGATCTCAGAAGATCTTGAAGGTCAGGATGAGTAGTTTGGATTTTATTCTGGAAGAAAGGGGGAATTATGGAATGCTTTCAGATATGGCATGCCATGATTTGTAACTGTGATGCAGATCTCTCTGGCAGAAGTATGCAGAGGACAATGTTCAGAAACAAGACCTTAAAGAATGAAGCTGGATAGGCCAGGGGCAGGGGCTCATACCTGTAATCCTTGCACTCTGGCAGGCCAACGTAGGAGGATGGCTTGAGCTCAGAAGTTCGAGACCAGCCCAAGCCAAGAGTGAGAACCTGACTCTACTAAAAATAGAACAAATAGCCAGGTGTTGTGGCAGGCACCTGTAGTCCCAGCTACTTGGGAGGCTGAGGCAGGACCATCACTTGAACCCAGGAGTTAAGAGGTTGGTGAGAGTTAGGCTGACACCATGGCACTCTGGCCTGGGGCAACAGAGTGAGATTCTGTCACACACACACAAACGAGACAGAAAGGAAGGAAGGAGGGAGGGAGGGAGGAAGGAAGGAAGGAAGGAAGGAAGGAAGGAAGGAAGGAAGGAAGGAAGGAAGGAAGGAAGGAAG